>VXBW01001858.1:667362-699998 GCA_013400375.1 Thinocorus orbignyianus
TGTCCGGCAGCACGGCGAGGAAGGTGCAGCCCTTCACCATCAGCACCAAGCTCTCGCTGCCCAAGTGTGCCGCCGACTTCCCCGGGGACACCTGCCCCGACATCGCCCTGGCCTCTGCTCTGGACAACCACGGCGGCCTCCGCCGCAGCCTCAACGAGCGCATCTCCCTCTACCTGGCCCAAGCCCGGCCCAGCCCCACCGCCCCCCAAGGCCATCCCCGCAGCCCCAGCCCCGGCGAGGATGGAGGGAGCGACGAGGAGCGGCTGAACCGCAACTCCCTCGCCCGCTCCATTAAGAAGATCACGCTGTCCAGCTGGCACGGCGAGGCTGGCCCGGGGGGCGCAGGGGGACCCCAGGACCCTGCCCGGACCGGGAGCGAGAGGAACCACAATAACAACAACAGCAGGCCGGGGAAAGCAGCTCATTTCAAGGTAAGAGCTCGCTGTGCCCTGCTCTCCCCGCTTGCTCGTGGTTCCCTGTTCCTGGCTGCCAGGGGACGGATAGGTCCTGGGGAGGCTACGCCCCGACAGGGGATCCCTGCTGCCTTGTCCTCGTGTCCTCCAGGCAGAACTTGCTACAGAGCTCCTGGGGCAGTTGTTTTTCCCCTCACCTCCCTGCCACCCCCAGCAGTTTTCTGTACTGTCGAGCTGGAGGGCAAGCTGAAGACAAGCTTTCTCCAGGGCTAGGACGAACCAGAAAAGCTCTGTCCCAGAGCCTGAGCTGTGGAGGGCTCAGCTCTGGGGATGCCTCTGAAGTTGTTGTGTGTGTGGGAGCTGGAAACTTGCTCTCCCGTTTACCGGAGGGGAAACTGAGGCTGGGAGAAGGGAAGTGACTCATGAAGGGCCACACAGCCAGGCAGAGCTGGGACAAGGCTAGGAGCAGGACTCGGGGCTCCCAGCACCCCACCCTCCAAGTCTGAGTGCTAGCAGACATGGAGATCCGAATCTCCAGTGCCAGAGCCTGGGAGACCCCCTACATGGCTGCGATGGGGCAGAAGGCAGCTCGGAGACTTCTCCATCGTTGGCAAGAGCAGGCAGGAACTCCTTGGGATTTAACCCTGACCCACAACAGCTGGTTTCCCGGCGGGATAGCGCTAGGGAGAGCTGCACAGCCCACTGCCAAAATCCTCATCTTCATTGCCAATAAAGGCCAGGCACGGCCTCGCAAGAGCTGCCGTTTCCTCCGGCACGCAGGCAGCTCCTCGCTGGGTGGCTGGAGCCTACGCAGCCCAAGGGGCATCGGCATGAGGGCTCCCCTCTTTCATATAAGGTAGGGACACGTGCTCGGCACGGCAGTGCGGAGTGGGACTCTCAGGCAGCTGCCAGGATCAGCCCCTGCTGCATGTCCGGCCTGCGGGGGTGGAGCTGGAAGGGGGGGGCAGGCTGCAAGATGGGGTTTTGGGAGGGAGAGGGAGAGCCAGGGCGCAGGGGAAAGCGTGCGTTAGGCAGGACGGCAGCCAGTGGAGAGAAGAGAACGCTGTCCCCAACACAGGGCACATTAGGGCTTTCCCAAGCATGCCCCCAGCCCTTGGCTCTGTCCTTCACTCTTGCCCCGCAGGAGTGGGGGACTCCTCCAGGATGAGCACAGTGCAGCCTGGGAGGGTCTGTCCCCACTCATCTTGCTTGTGGGAAGTCACCGGCACCTACTCTTATATGGGAATGCAGGGAGCGTACATGCCGTGTTAATTTTACTTTTAACGAGGGGAAGAAGCATTTGCAGAGGAGGCAGCTGAGGCCACTGTGCTCGTTTCACATGTGGCTTTGCTCACGTCGTGAAGCCCTGGGTCCTGCTGGAGAGCGGATAGCCTGGCACCTCATGGGTGCCGAGGAACGCACAGCTCCTTCTCCCAGCCTTTGGTTGCTGTGAGAGTTTGTTGTTTTGCTGGAGCAAGGACTCAGCTCCGGCCAGAGGGACCAGGGAGGAGGGGCAGTCCCGGTGGAGCAGCTCTGCGGAAGGATGAAGTCATCCTTGTGCCGGCAGCCCTGTTTTCCTGCCGCTGACGGATCGCAAGAAGGGGACTTTAAATAAAGCTCCTGTGTCACCTGCAGGCTTCTCTCCCACAGCTGAGCCCTGGGGAGGGGATGGGGAGGCTCGTGGGCTCATGGGACACTGCTGCCTAGAAGAAGGGTTTTGTAGGGTCTTATGCCATCTTCACTTCACGTTTAGCTCCTTGCCATTCCCTAAGCGGGCATCCAAAACTCTCAGCCCTGTGGTTGGGAAGGGGAGTCACTTCTTCTGGCGCCCTCCTGCCAGACACACTGAGGTCTCGCTGCGCCTGCTGGGCCATGACTCAGCCTTGCTCTCTTCCTGCTCGGGATGGGGTGCTGTGGCATGGTGCAGTGGTTTGTCCTCTGGAAAGGCCTGGTGGTGTTGGTCTCCCAGGGACTGTAGGGTTGTAGAGCTGCTTGTGGTGCTCTGAGCCTTTCTGGTGACATCAGCTGTAGCGCTGGGGGGTGCAAACCATATTGGAACTCTTCTTCAGTCCTGCAGAGAAGGTAGGAAGTCACTTTCTGTACAGACAGGGAATCCTTCTTTGCCTGGGTTGTCTCCCCCTTGGATGCTGTCCCCAGTCTGGGGTGGTCCAAGTGGTGAGTGGCCTGGATCTGGCTCTGGCTGATCCACCAACCCCGTTTGCTGCAGCCTCAGAGGAGACCAGAGAGGGGGTGTCAGAGCAGCAAGGTGGCCCACCACCCCGTGCTGCCCTGTGCATGCTTGGATGGCTGTTACAGAGACAGCAAGGTGGTCCTGGGGTGGGAATGGAAGGAGATCCCTACCCAACAGCCCAAGAAAACATCCCTTCATAGAGGATGAGAAAGGCTGCCCTTGTGCATGATCCAAGCAATCCCACGCACCTCTCCTCCCGGGGCTGGGCTCTGTCAAGGATAAGGTAACACGGAGTTCATCCTGGACCTCCTCTCTGTGCCTGGCAGCGGCTCCTGGACTTCCTTCCTCCTGCCTCTCCTGCTCCCATCCTCACCCCTGTCCCACCGGATCCTTTCCCTGCAAGTCAGCCACCCCCTTAACTCTTCCCTCACAGACAGGCTGAGGTCAGGGATCAGCAGCTGAGAGGATTCAGGTTCTTGCCAGTGGGGTTGTTGTCACCCTGTGCCCTCATGCCTCTGACCTGCTGTCCTGGAGATGGGCAGGAGGGCTGACCTTGAGCATCCTTGGATAACCAGGGGCAGTGGTGACCACTGAAAGGGTTTCTGCTGGTTTTGGAATAGATTCCGGGGGGGAAATGGTGTGTGAGGGGGAGCTAAAGTGGAGAAGGTGCTGAGCAGAGCAAGCTTAGGAGCTTTTCCCACTTGCTGAATGTGTGGCAGGAGTTGCAGATGCTGCCCAGAGGAGCCTGGCCTGGATGTGTAAGGAGGGGTAGGCAAGAGCCCGGCCAAGTGGTGTCTGGTGCTGCCAGCAGCCTCCTCTGGCACAGGGCAGGGTTAAGAGGGCACATTAATCTCTGTCCACTTGACTACTGGCATGATTGAGCACTTCCAGGCTCACAGCTGTGCCTTCCCATCTCTAGGTCTTCCTCAGGAAGGATGTGGATGTGGAGAACGAGCAGCAGGAGGCCAGGAGTCCCCGGGCCGGTGGTTTCTGCTCTCCGGTGGACAGAGGTTCCTCCTTCTATGCGGTACGTCCCCCTGCCCTCGCCGTTTGGAGGGTCTGACCCAGGGGTGCAGCTTGGGACTGAGCAAGTGAGGGCAGATGTTGGTGGTCTGCGTGGGTGTGGGTGTGGGTGGAGCCTCACCGGTTTAGATGAGTGAGGGGGCAGGCTGGGCATGACACAGTGAGCAGAGAGTCCCCAGGCCAGCAGCCAGAGCTTTTATCGCTTCCAAGGGAGCCAGATTATGGGCTTCTCCAGCCCTGGCCATGGCAAGAGACTGAAGATCCCAGAGTTGCAGAAGGGCCTGAGAATCTGTGTTGCTATTTAAAAAGAGGAGGAGAAAAAAAAAAAGAAGAAAAGGAGAAAGAAAAAAAAAAAAAAAAAAAAAAAAAAAAAAAAACCAGAGAGGATTTCTCTAGTTCTTGTGGTTAGGCAGAAAGACTTTGAAAAGTGACTCCCATGCTGTCAGCGGGGCAGCACATGCCAGAGTGCTTAGAGAGCTTCCAACAGTTGCCCCAACCCCACTGCTTTGCAGGGTTCCGGGAAATTGTACCCTGGTGGGCTTGGGGGCGGCTGGAACCCCATGGGGCAGCTTGCACCAAGTTCCCTCAGGGATGGAGGGCTACCTAGAGCCATTTCTGCCTAGTGAGAGGAGGCAGTGAGCCTTGCACCTTCCGGTTTCTCTTGAAGATGCTCAGGCTCCTGCTTGCCACCAACTGGTGTGTGGTGAGGTCCCTATCCCTGGGCAGCAGGGTGGGAAACGAGTGCCCAGATGGCTGTGCTGTCCTCTGGGCTGTGTGACGGTGGGCCCGGGGCTGAGCTTGGAGCAGGGGCCAGTGCTTTCACTGGCTGACCTTTGCTGTCACCCCAGGCAGAGCTGGAGCCCTGACAGAGGGTTTCGTCAGCGGTGGCCACCAGTGAAGCCAAGCCCCAGCAGGGATGCTGTGCTTCCTGCCCCCTTGCTGCCGCCTGCTTGGGGTGGGGGTCTCTGGATGCCTGTGAAGGAGTGGCAGGCTGAGCTTGTTGGGCACCTGCCCCGTGTACCCCTGTCCCCTGGCACTGTCCCCCGGGGTGACACCAAACGGATGCCACAAGACATGAATGCTCCTTGAAGGGATGTGCGGCCTTGGGGTGGAGGGACAGCAAGTGTGGCATCCCCCTCCAATGCAGAGACCAGCCTGGGTGCTGGGTGCCAGCCTACCAGCCTAGAGCGAACCAAGGCTGAGGAACAACCTGGCAAACCCAGCCACCACCAGCCTAGAGTGAACCAAGGCTGAGGAACAACCTGGCAAACCCCTGCTGAGGCTGCGAAAGCCACCGGCGTGGCCTTGGTAGATAGGAGATGCACCTTGGGGCACCGGGAGAGCACTCCAAATATGTCAGTGAAGGAGTGGACTCTGGGATGAGGCAGGCTGACCTCGTTTATTTTGGCTTCTGAAACACTCCTGGGAGGCCTTCAGGCAGGCTCCCTGGGGGCAACATGCTGACCACCCACCCACCCCACCTCTGCCCACCCAAGCTGGCAGGACCCCCGGCGTTGTCACCCCGGAAAGAAAGCCTCAGAGGCAAGGAGCCTGTGGCGACACCGAGATGCAGTGGGCGAAACGGCACAGGAGTGGCCCCCTTCCTCGACCCCAGCCCTCTGGTAGCCCAGTTCAACAGGGAGATGCTGCAGGTGAGGCCAGCTGGGGTGCCTGCCCAAGGGGCTGCGTGGGGAGCGGGACGGGGGGACGGGCACCGACATCCTTTCATGTGAGCTGTGGGGTGGGGTGAGCCGCGGGGAGGGCTGAACTCCTGGCCCCGAGAGAAGCCATGGTTGTGGCATGAGATCATGTTTGGCTGCCTCTCCCTGGCTGTCGGCCCCGGGGAGAGGGGTCAGCCCACACCAGGGCCTTGCTTCCTCCCCACGTGCGCATGCTCCTTTGGTCCTTCATCCTCCTCCTCCCAACCCCTGACCCTCCTCAGCGGCGTGGGAACTGGGATGGCACTGGGAGAAGGGGGGGGCTCTGCTTCCACACCATGCTGGGAAGGGTGCACAGGCACTTGCACCGGGGAGCAGGGTGCAGGGAGAAGAGAAGCTTCGTGCAGGAGTGTCCCACACAGAAACCCCCAGTCTTGCTTTCCCAGTGGAGCCCCAGCTTCTCCTGCTGGGCTGCAGCAGATGCTGGAAAGAAGCAAGATGCTGCTCACCTTCCTACCTCTGTTGCCACCAACGCTGTCCTGAGCCCCTTTGCTGACCTGTTGGCTCTTGGAGGAAATGGGTTGGCAGCTGAGAGGGTGCCCTCTGGTCCCTGTCACAGTTCTGGGGGGGCTTGGGCTTGGGTTCCTAAAGCTGCATCCTCGGGATTCTGGAAGGGGCCCCACCACATGGCTCTGCCCACGTTGCAGGCGGAGGGCTGGGTGCGAGGCAAGCTGCGGGACATGAAGGACGGCTGTGACCTCCAGGACTGGGAGGAGGTGGCTCAGACCCTGCAGCGGGACATGAAGGATTTTGAGAACACACTGATAAAGCTCAACCAGGTGAGGCCAGGCAGCAGCATAGCTCTCATTCCCTGCAGAACATATGTCCCCAGGCTTTCCTCAATTGAGGGTCCCTGGGAGCCTCTGATTCACTGAGCTGATCCCTTGTCCCTGTAGATGGGCGAGCAGCTGATGTGGCGGGCAAGTCCCAGTGCCGAGGGGGTGCGGAGGCAACTGGTGGCACTGCGGGACCAGTGGCAGCTCCTGAAGCAGACAGCTGCCAGCCAGAGCAAAGCTCTGGGTGGGCTGCGGAGCCTGCAAGACTTCAACAGGAAAGCTGAGCGGCTGGAGGCATGGATAAGGCACAAGGTATGGGTTGTGGGCAGCACGGTCCAGGGAGGGGGGCTAGGACCAGCCTGGGTGTCCCCCTGCCTTATCACACCCTCTCCTGACACAGGAGGAGAAGCCCTCCCTGGAAGCCCTCCTGCAGGAAAGCCCAGACAAGATCCAGATCACCCGCCGCATCCTTGACTTGAAGCAGGTAAGAGGCTGCTGGGGGACCACCAGCATGCCAGGGACCCCAAACCCAAGGTATGCTGATGTCCATCCCTGCTTGGGCCAGGAGGAGCAGCAGTTCCAGAATTTGCATGAGGAGCTGAACAGTCTGGCCCAGAAGCTGGAGAAACAAGGCAAAAGTGAGAGCAGGAGCATCTCAGCCCGTCGCAAGCACCTCAACAAAACGTGAGTGGAGGACATACTAAGCAGGACTGAGCAGGGACGAGTTGGGCTGGGAAGCAGGACCCCCCAGACCTCCTGCCTGCCTCCTGTTGCCCCAGCTCTGAAGGGCTCTCCGGGGGGCACGGGCTGTCCTTCACCTGTCCCACCCCCACAGGTGGCTGCGGCTGCAGGGCACCCTGAAGGAGCACCACGAAGTGCTGCAGCTGGCCCTGGAGGTGGCTGCCTTCTTCCAGCAAGCAGATATCCTGCTCGGGGCCATCCACGCCAAGGTACCGGCACTGGAGCCAGGCTCAGCCTGGTGTGTGGCTGTTGCACGGCCAGAGTGAAACTGGGTGGGCAACACCTCGCTCTCATCCCTTGTGTAGGGGTTGCTGTGGTCCCAGCACCCTCAGCTTGGGGAGAGAGCTGGGGGATGGAGCCAGAGCAGCAAGCTCAGCTTTGCAGCACCCCTTTCTACCGGAGCTGAGAGCAGGGCCCTGTCCTCCTCCTCCCACTGATGGCAGCCTCTTCTTACAGCAGAGGAGCGTCTGCGGTGTGGGGAAGCTGGGGCAGGGTGATCCGTGCCGGGATCGGGATGTCAGGGACATAGCCAGCCAGGTGATGGTAAGTACAAGGCTCTGCCTTGTCCTCTTAGCCCTGGGGAGCATCCCGGGGGGCTGTGTGCCTTCCTGGGGCAGCGCTGGCTGGGGGCAGTGGGCACCCCATGGGGCAGCAGGGGACAGGGCTTGGTTCCCACTGCTTCCTCTGCTCCCATAGGGCTGGTGGTGGGTTGCCATCACGCACCATGGCCATGGTGGCACATCCCTTGCTAGCCCTGTCATTGATCCGTGGCTGCTCTCTCCATCAGATGCTGGATGTGACCATGTCCCAGCTCCTCAGCCTGCAGCCCAGCCTGGCAGCCCGAGTCACCCCCAAGCACCGAGATGTCAAGGAGAGTTGGGCACAGCTTCAGCAGGCACTGAGGTAGGGCACAGCCTGGCAGGAGCCTCAGGGTCCCAACACAGACCCCGCAGTGCTGGAGCCAGAGGCTTGGGGAAAAAACTAGGTTAGTCCTGGCAGGCTCTCTGAGGCACCAGCTCCACTGAAGGTCTCTCTTCTCCATCCTCTGCTCCCTTGGGCCTCCCTTGCACCCCTTTCCCAGGACAGAGAAGGCTCCAGCGCTGGCAAGCACTTCCCCAAGGAGTGAAGCTGTGGCTCCGACAACTGAGCCCCAAGGAGATGATAGCAACTGTGGGGCCATGGGGAAGGAAGCAGGAGACAAACGGACGAGAGGCTCTGGGAGCACGGTGAGCATGGGTGTCTGCCCTCCTCCAGGCATCTCCAGCATTTCTGCCACAGGATGATGGGGACCTTGTGGAAAAGGGGTTCAAGTGTTGGGCAAAGCCCAATCTGAGCATGCCTGTGACCTGGACCCACCACTTGTGGGGGCTGATAAGTGCCAGGTCCTGGGCAAAGCAGTGCAAGCTTTGGGCTGGCAAAGGAGGAATGGGAGCCCTTATGCTGTAGGTGCTGAAGGACATGCCGGGGAAGACAGCAGAGCATGCAAGAGTGGAGGAGAGCAGCCCTGGCTCTCCACCAACGGGGCAGCCTCCTCATGGAGGGGACATCAAAAGGTACCGTCTTGTGGAGATGGCTGTGGGGAGTGGGGTGCATCTGGAGGGGATTGGGGTGGGGGTCCTCTGTGCAAGGGCCAAGCTGGCCTGACTGTCCCCCTCTATGCAGGAGGAGGAGAGACACAGAGGCTGAATGGGGGACACAACAGTCGGAGACCCAAGTGCAGGATGCCTGCCAGGTGGTGAATGTGGTAATATCTCCCCAAGAGTCATTCAACTTGCTCCCAGCCAGGCCAGGGGAGCCAATATGGGGGTGGAAGAACATCTTTTCCCAACCATCTCCTGCTGTCTGTGGGCATGCACGCTTTCGCATGCACGCCCATCCCTGGTCTGGGCACTAATGCATCACGTCTCCCTGCTCCAGCTCTGCTCCCAGTGAGCACCCTTGGGTGTGGTGGTGGGGAGGACACCCCAGGTAAGGTCCCTCCTAATCACCCTCTCTGCCTCCCAGGTGGAGCCGGCTCCAGGGAGACACACGGGGAGCCCACAGGTGGAGGCCATGCTGCGGGAGCTGGGAGAGCTGTGGGAGGACCTGCAGAGGAAGCACCAGGAGAACGGTGCTGTGCTGCAGGAAATCGATAAGGTAAGTGGCTGCAGAGCTGGGGTGGGCACAGGGGCATGTCCTGATCACAGCAGTGTGCTGGGAATTGGCAAGCGAGGCCAGTGCCTGCGGGGACGGGATTGGCCATGCTGGCACTGCCATCTCCAGCTAGCTTCACAGCCTGTATGCTGTTCCAGCTGTGCCACCTGAGCTGCCAGCGTACCTGCAGTGGGTTGGCAGCATGTCTCCTGACTCCCCTGGGTGGCTCAGAGCCAAGCTGATGGGCTCCCCGCTCTCTCTGCAGGCACTGAGGCTGGTGGGGGAGCTGGACCGGGCTGAGCGGTGGCTGCAGTCCGTGGCTGGGTCACTCTCAGAGCCAGCCACCATGAGGAGCCCAGCAGAGCTGCGGCAGGACCTGGAGGAGACAGGCCAGCTGGAGAGGCAGCTCCTGTTGTGCGGCCTCAAGCTCCAGGCGCTGCGGGAGGAGGCGGCCAGTGAGCCACCCGACAAGCATGATGGGGCGAGGAAGATGCAGAGGAAGGTGGAGATGGTGGAGGAGAAGTGAGTCCTGGGGGAAGGTACTTTGTTGCCTGGGAAGGGCAGGCAGGAGGATACTTGCCCCAAGGAGGTGTGGGGAGGAGGTTGTTTTTCCCAGGGAGGTGTGGGGAGGAGGATGCTCGCCACAAGGAGATGAAGAAGGTGCTGGCACCTGTGACGGGCACCTGTCCCTGCAGGTTGGCGGGCGTGCAGGTAGCCCTGCGGCGCCGGGCGGCAGACCTGCGTGACTCCTTGGTGCTGTCTGAGTTCCTGCAGGATCTGCAAGAGGAGGAGGCAAAGAACCGGCAGAGACCCGCAGCGGTGAGCAGCCTCCCTTGGGACTGATTGCCCAGCACTTGGGACAGACCCAAGGGTTGGTCTGGCTGGCAGGGGGACCCTGCAGGACCAGCTGCCTGAAGGACAGGTCGCTCCCCATCTCTCTCATGCCTGGTGTTTCTGTTGGCTCCAGCCAGGGAGCGGGCATTGTGGCTCGCAGGGGTCTTTTCCCCTGCTCTTGGGCAAAGCTGGGCAGTTGCCAACCAGTGAGGACATGAGCCACCCCTTGGGAGAACTGCAGGAGGCTGTGGAGATGCTGAATGATGCAGCGAAGGAGCGGGAGCGGGTCATGGAGGTGGCAGCGGAGACAGAGAGCCTGGAGCGCCTGGTAGGGTATAGTGGCTGGGTGGTCTGGGGATGCAGGTGGGGGATCCACCCGCAGCTGGACTGCTGGCTACTTGGGACCAGGCATGCTGGTCCTGTCCATCCTGTGTCTGGTGCTCCCTGCCCTTTTGCAAGCACATGGCAGGGTGCCCCCAGCCTAGGGTGGGCTAGGGCCGAAGGGTGAGTGGCGGCACAGGGAGTCCCACCCCAGGGCTCATCACTCTTCATGCCCTCACCCATCCAGGTGTCAGATGTGCGCCCGCGCCTGGAGGCCCTTCGATGCAGAGCCGAGGCGCTGGCTCGTGACACTGCCCAAGCAGAGAGTGGCTTCACTGCGGTGAAGAGCGAGAAGGACCTCCAGGGGCTGCAGGGCTTGCTGAGCCAGCAGCAGAAGATGGAGGTGAGACCTGGGGAGCACTGTGGCTGGTCGTGCCCTTGGTGGGGTGGTGCCCAGGCTGGCTAGGGCTCTCCAGAGGAGGGGCTGGGCCCTGGGGGCCCGGGTGCCGTAAGCCTTGGCGCACTGTTGCGGGCCGGGCTGGAATTTTCCAGCAGAGCTGAGCCCTGCCCTGCTCCGCTCCCCTCTGCCAGCATGGGCCAGGCATGGGGAGAGAGCTTGCGTCAGCACTCGTGTGCCAGCGCCCAGCTGCCAGCACCTTGCTCATCTTCCTGCTGGCAGAGAGGTGACTCACATGGGCAGAGCTGGGAAACCAGGCAGCTCTGCCCGTCCTCCCCTCCCCGGGTGGCTCTGCCCCCTGTCTACAGCCCCTGGGCCAGCATCCTCCCCTTCATCCCTGCATCCTCCCCTCCGTCCCTGCATCCTGGAGTCTAGACAGAGGGATTAGATGCATCCTGAACTTTTTCTGCTTCTAGCGTGTGGTGTTGGAGACCTTGCAGGGGCAGCTGGAGGAGCTGGAGAGGGCAGCTGCCCGCTTGCAAGAGCTCTGCCCTTCTCGGCTGTGCCCTGTCAGCCGGGAGGTGGAGGGGACGCTGCGGGCCTGGGCATTGCTGCGGGAGCTGGTGAGGGAGAACCGGTCCCGCGTGCAGCAGGCCAGCCGGCTGCGGAACTTCTTCAAGGATTACTTGGCCATGATGTAAGTGGCGATGAACGGTCAGGATTGTCTCTGCGGGAGGGTATGTGGCTGGTGAGTATGTGGGCAGTGCTGGAGCTGCATCTGAGCAGAATCATAGGGAGCCTGGAACGGTGGGCTGTGTTGGGGCTGCTTGCTGTGGGGCAGCCCCGTGGCATCTCACCCATCATTACCCCAGCAAGCTGCTTCCAGCCATCCCTGCATGTGGGAATGGCTTCCCCATGGACTGAGGAGGCTTCACAGGGTTGAGAAGAAGCCAGGTTGTTGCTGAGTCTGTCTTTCGCATGCCTATAGCTCCTGGACAGAAGATACACGAGCTCAGATCTTCTCCGAAAGCCCAAGTGTCCATGGCCTCCCGGAAACTTCATGTGAGGAGCTGGAGAGGAGGATCGAAGGGAAGCTCAAGGAGTTTGAGGCACTGGCAGCAGCGGGGCAGCAGCTGGTGTCTGAGGAGCACTACCTGAGCGCAACAGTAAGGACAAGGAATTGGGGGAACCACCCTGAAAGGAAGGGATTTCACTCAGCTATAGATGTTGAGACCTGAGGTGATACCACTGGCCCTATCCCACTCCCCAGAATCCCCTGAACTGCTCCATGGAGAGGTGTCCTGGTAGGGCCAGTGTTTCTGGGCCAGGGATCCTTGCAGGCTGCCCAGCATCTCTTCTTTCAGATAAAGGAGCGCTTGGAGGAGCTGCAGAGCATGCTGGGCTGGGTGCTGGTGCGCTGGCGAGCACAGAGGCACCAGCGGGACCCAGGGAGCAAGCAGGAGGTCAGATGGGACCTGGAGAGTCCCTCAGGCACATCCCCTACTGGCCAAGTGAGTACCCAACCGCGCTGAGACCAACCTCAAGGCTGAGGGTAGCAGAGGCACTGGACAGAGTGGGTGGTACAGAGGTAGGGGAGGGATGTACCCTGGGATTCTCTGCGGTGTGGGCAAGGCAAGGGGAAGATTGTCCTGAGAAAGTGCCTGGCACCTTCAGCCCTTCCTCCACATTCTCTCTCTTGCTCACTCCCCAGGAGCAGCATGCCTTGTGTGCTCAGCCCCAGCTGGAGAGCACCTGCAGTCCAGTGGGGTTCACACCCTGCTCCCTCCCCAAGCTCCTGCAAGTATCAGAACCACGGGTGCCAGCGGGAATGGCCATCTCCCCACCGGCATCACCCCTCTCAGATGCCCCATTGGGAGCAGAGCAGAGCTGGGTGGAGCCCAGAAGCTCAACACCCTGTGGTGTGGAACCCCTCGAGGAGGCTGTTGTCTGGGATCCTGCTGAGACCTCCACGCTGCTGCTGCCACCACGGGGCCCCAGTGGGCTGGGGGGAACGGTTAACCTCATCTTCAGCATCGGCAAGAAGGGCGAGAAGAAGAAGGTGCAGCCAGTGGCCAGTGGCAACTGGCCAGGGGAGGAGGCACTGCAGACGGTATGTGAGGGACAGTAGGTAGCTTCAGCAGAGCCATGGGTGAGCACTCAGTGCCAGTCCCAGGGTCAGCCACCACTGTGCAACCAGAGCAGCTCCCACACAACCTTGGAAGGCTTTAAGAGCTGCAGGGTTGCCTCTGTGCTGGGACTTCCCCAGGTTGTTTCCAACCAAGCTGTTGGAGCTATGTTAGCATCAGGAGAGGGGACTTCGGCTGTGCTAATGCTGAGCAATGACCAGCTTTTGCCATCGTCTTTTCGCCTGCGCTCTCCTGCTGTGGCTCCTTGCCCACTCTGTCTTCAACTCTCTGTCTCTCTCTCTTCCCCTGCTCAGCTCCCTGCCACTAAACCCTCAGGCTGTAAATCCTTTTGGAAGCGTTGCCAGGGGCTTTTAGGAAACACTTGGGGTAGTTTAAAGCGAAAGAGAAAGCCACCTCGCCTGCTGGTGGAAGAGGTAATGTCCTGGGGGGAGGCTGCATGCCGGGCAGAGTGGCTGCATGGCATGAACCTGCCTGCCACCAGTCCACCTGGCCATGCCACTATACCCTGCTTATGGTGGTCTCCTGGGAGAGGGGGATCCCTTCCAGTGCCATGGGCTCCAGAGTGTGGGTGCTGGGGCATGTGAGGAGGGGGCTCAGTTGGGGCTGGCTGCAGTTTGGCCTTCCAGGTAAGTGGTTTTGGTGGCCACGGGAGGGGAATCACTACTGAGGGGCAGCAGCAGTCCCTCCTGCAGCCAACTGAAGGGGGAAGAGCTGGATGGGGCCATGTGAGGGTGCATGTACTGGGGGGGCATGCTCAGGGGTGCATGGCTTGTAACCCCAGTTCTTGGGGCTCAACGTTTTCCTGGGATTTCCATCCAGTTATTCTCCAGGCCTGGCATAAAGTGCTATGTGCAAGGAAACCTGAGGGCAACCATGGCCAGGTTCCCTGTGGGGCAGCCCCAAGGGAGAGGGCAGGGTGCCAGAGAGGCTGGAATACATCGAGGCAGGCTGGGGGGCTACCAGGATGTTTTGAGGGTAATGGGCCCTCCTCGGGCCTAAGGAGTACAGAGAGATGCTCCTCTGGCTCCTGCAGGCAAAGACCTTTGGGGTTTCTGGGGCCACAAGGATGAAAGCAGAAGTGCTGCAGCTGGGCTGGAGAGGGTGTCTGTGGGGAAGGAGCTGTGCCCTTGCAAGTCTCTGCTGCCTGGGGGCATGCAGGGGTGGCAGGGACAGGCAGCAGTGGCTGCTGCTGGAGGTCGGTGGTGCTGGATGGAGAGGTGCATGGCACAGGCAGCCCCAGCTGCACCGCATCTGGAGGACTCCACCACAGGCAGGGTTTCCCCTGCCTGCCTCTTCCCTGCCTGCACTGAGGTGGGAGCAGCCTGCAGAGAGCTGGGGTGAAGCCATGCTGCTCCCAGCTCTGCATACGCCACTGACGAGAATTTTCAGCTGCCTGTCATCCCCAGCTCTGGCTCCCCTGTTTGCCCCACCACAGCATGGAGAGAGAGTGGATGGCACGGGACGATGGAGGCTCTGGCCACAGGAGTCACCCCTCTCCTGCTCTGTGTCTCCAGGCACAGGTGGAGGCCAGGAGAACCTCTGACGTGAAGCGGCCACCTGCTGCCGCCTGCCGCCCTCCGGTACCCAGCGCTGGGACGCCATCCGCCTCCCACACCCTGCCCAAGGCCGGGGCCAGCTCCCTCTTCAACAGCCTGCAGCGGCGGGAGCAGGCACGGGCTGAGCAGGCCCAGCTGCTGACCCTGCAGGGCATCATGGGCACCAGCTCCCTGCAGCCTGCACCTGAGGAGCACCATGGTCCCAGCAACACGTGGCCTCAGAAGTGTGGCCGGGGGAAGGCGGGGACAGGGGCAGCCGCCACCACTGCTGGACCCCAACCTGGGGAGCTGCTGCTCTACGTCAGGAACCCCCTGGTGCGGGACATCGATGCTGAGTGCGGGGTGGCCACCAGGGTCGCCTGCCAACCTGACCCAAAAACAACGTGCCCCCACCTGTCCCTGGGCTCTGTGTTTAGCCTGGAGCTGCCCCGGGACATGGCCGTCCTGGGATGCCACCAAGGGGCCATGGAACTGCATGAGGGAGTGGAGGGGCAGGAGCAGAAGCAGGGCAGGAGGGTGAGGCTATGGGAGCCCACAAACACACATGGGGCCAGATGGCAGGGGGCGGTAGATGAAGGTGAGCACAGTCCCCAGGTGCCCAGCGAGGGGCTGGGTATGTCCCCCAAGAGTGAGAAAGGAACATGGTTTGAGGAGGTGAGCTTCAACCCCAGCTACAGCCGCCAAAGGGCACACCACGCTGGGGAGGAGCGCTGGAGCCCACAGCATCCCGGCAGTGCCAGCGGAGACCTGGACTTCAGGCCGAGCCAGCCGTGCCATGTTGGCATGCTGCATGAGCGGGTCAGCAGGGAGGGGGACAAGCCAGCCACCAAAGATGGCAGTCCCAGTGCTGCCAGTCGGGCCAGGCATCACAAAGCCACTCGGCTGGAGCTCAAGCCGTCCCCCACCGGCATCCCAGGCAGGGCAGGAGCTGTCCAAGGCACTGTCTGCACAGAGCAGCGACCTGGCCGCAGCCAGCCTGGGGTGTCCCCAACTTCCCCTGCTGCCTCCACCCAGCTTTCTGTCTTCGAGTGGGCACTGGGGCTGCCACAGCCCCCCAGCCCTGTGCCGGCCACCGGAGAGGTTTGCCACCCTGCCCATGGGCAGTTTGAGGAAGAGGAGGAGGAGCTGCAGGCCATCTGGGATGGGGCAAGCAAGCAGCGGTCACCTAGCCCACCAGCAGGCAGCCGTGCCTGCCACCGGCCGGAGAGCAGGACAGGCAGCCTGGCCAGCCCAGACACCACCAGTAGTGGGCCCCTCATCCTCTCAGCAGCAAACAACGTGCTGGTGGCCAAGTTCACCCTTCCCACCGCTGCCCAGCTCCGCAGCCCCACAGGAGAGAAGAGCCCTGGTGTGGGGCACAGTGGTGGTGGCAGCCCCAGCAGGCACGGGATGTCCCCCCGCACAGAGGAGCTGGTGTCCACAGCCCGCTTTGACAGCTCTGGTGCCTGGGATCAGAGGAGGCATGAAGAGGAGAGAGAGGGTGGCAAGGTGAGAGCTGTAGGCTGGGGACTTTCCCTCAGGGTCAGGCAGGGGGTCAGGGGACACCCCAGGCAACAACTGCGTTACCCACTCCAGCAAATGTGACCCATGTTTGGGGACTCCCCAACTCAGGTGGTCCCTTTTCTCTAGCTGGGGGGGTGGTGAACTAGGTGCTGAATTTGGGGGTGCCTGCAGCACAGCATCCCTCTACCAGCTCTCAGCCTTTATAAAGCAATACTTAACCCCAAAAGCCTACAAACAGCCCAGGCCAGAAAATTGCTCCTGTTGTCCCATTCCCACCTTGGCATCGCCCACTGGGGATGAGTCAGACCAACCTTGTGCATCCATGGGCTGAGCTGGCACTGCTGGCCCCAGAGCTGCTTCACTCACCCCCTGTCTCTTACAGGTCCCTCCTAGTAAAACAGAGTTTCAGATGATGGAGGGGACACTGGAAAGGAAGCACGTGTTGCAGACAGGAGGGAGGAAGGTACGGGCTTGGCTTTGGAGCTCCTGTGGAACTGGGGTGCTGGGATGGGGCAGGGGGAGGATCCGAGTTTTGGGGTCAGAATGAAGCCAGGGATGCTTCTGGCACTACCTTGGGCCATGCTAGGTGAGCAGAGCCCACCGGGGCTGAGGAGCATTTTGAGTGGCTGGGGATCACCTGTCTTCTCCCAAACCTGTTGGCATCACAGCTATCCTCTGCTTGTCCCCCACAGGCCAACTGCCGGGCCTGGGGTCTCTTCCATGCCGTGCTGATGAGGCAGACACTGTGCTTCTACCAGGACCGCAGGGACAGCCTCAAGGTGCTCTGGGGGAGAGCCAGGGGACATGGGAGGGGGCTAACAGCAGCAGTGGGGGCAGGAGGGGGAGCTGTCATCAAGGAAGGTGGATCCTGCCAACCCCACTGTTGCTCTTGCTGTTTTCTGTGCTGCAGAGCTCTGTGGTGGCCCTTCCCCTGAACCTCTCCGGGGCAGTCTGCACCCCAGACACCGAGTACACCAAGAAGACCAACTGCTTCAGGCTTCAGTGAGTCACCCCAGTCCAGGGCAGCTGGGATCTCATGGCCTTAGCCCTCCCTAATGTGTCCCTACTGGGGCAGACACACACCAACACCCCCAGGCAGGGCCACCTCCATCCACTCCTTAGATGAGGATTTCCTTCTTTCTTTCCTACTTCCCTTCTTTCCCAGGCTGGTGGGGGCTGTGGTATGGGCATTCTGTCATGTCTTGTTGCTGACTTGTTCTCCCCGCTGCAGGCTGCGGGATGGCTCTGAGTACCTCCTGAGGGCCCCCTCCCAGGCCCTCATGAACGAATGGGTGTCCAAGCTGCAGCAAAACTCAGGTGAGTAGCCCTTGCTGGTGGAGCAGGGACCTGGCTACATGTGGTTACCATGGGGGTGCAACCCCACCGGGCCCTCTGATACACAGTGAGTGTCAGAAGAAAAGCAGCCGGGTGTTGTCTCTGATTTATACATCCTCCTAACCTGCCTCGGGAATGTCAGTTCTCTGCCAGGCAGGATTTGGAGGCTTTGTTTTCACACCACATATACAGTTATAAATCAGGAATAGCACAACTGACGTCAGTGCAGCTTCAGCAGCAGAAACCCAGTGTCAGGAAAATTGTAATTGTGCCTTGGTCTTCCTCCATCTCCTCTGCGAGGCCTGGAAACCCCTTGCCTGCCCTCCAAGCAAGGAGATCTGTAATACTGAGGTCTTCCCACTGCTGAACCCATACCTAAGGGGGCTCAGGCCTCGCCATCAAATCCTAGGCTGGCTGGCAGGACCAAGAGCAGGGGCTACAGCAGGAGGCTGGAGGGGTCAGCCATGCAGCATGGGCACTTGGAGCTGGGCCTGGCTCTGTAAGATGGTCCTGTGTGCTGCCAGCATCCAGCGGGATGTTTGCTGTGCTCCCAGGTTTCCCCGAAGTGGATTACTTCCAGGCGGCGACACAGCATGTCGAGGGCACTGGCGGTGCTGGGGGGTGAGTAGCCAGGAGCTGGCCAGCCAGGTCTTGTCGTTACAACTTTGTTGCTGGTGTGTGTTGCTCCGGCAGGCCACCAGTGGACCCAGTCCAGTTTGCTAAATCTCTGCCACTTTGCAGTTTCAGCAAGGTCCCCAGCCCTGGAAGCTCCCACCTTCAGGGACATCATCAGGTCACGACTGCCAAGAGCCAGGAGATCGTGGTGCTACCCCGCTCAAACACCCAACTGCAGCGGTCTCTGGGCAGTCAGGATGGCCCAGATGATGGGGCTGTGGCAGCAGCAGGTGACTTTCCTGCCTGGCTGGGCTCCATCTCCTCTCCCTAGCCCAGAGAGGTGCAAGGGAGCTGACTGGGAGAATGTGGCTGTTGGTCAGTCATGAACTCGGTGGGGTCTGGGCCAGGAATCAGAGGGCCCCTTGCCCAGGGGTGGGGGAAGGACCAATTACTTCCCTGGGATATACTGGGATAGATACTGAGATAACCAACTGTGTTTGCTTGCCCTCTTTGGGGGTAGCACGGGTGTCCTGTGGTGGCCTTGCCTTATGACATGTCTCCGTTCTGCCTCAGAGGATGTCCGTGGTTCTGGGCACAGGGAGCCTCAGTGGTCTCCCAGGGAGTCCCCCGGGCTGTGGGACAACAGCTGCCAAGAAGATGACTACGGATTGGTGGCCAACAAGAGAAGGTCCTACTCCTTCACCTCAGGTACAGCCCTGGTTTCACTGTCACTGCCAGGAGGTGGCACCACTGTCCCTGTCCCCACAGGCACCCGAGGACAGGTGCAGTGCTGCTGCAGCACCCACCCTCTTCCACGTCCCCACGCCCTGGGCTGGAGCCCCCCACTCTGGGAGGGTTCTGGGGGGCTGGCAGCACCCACCAGTACCCTGCCCTGACTCGACTGTTCACTCTTGCAGCTACCTACCAGAAGATCACCCCTGTGGCCGTGCCCAAGGAGCCAGTGGAGGCTGGGGGCAGCTACTCAGTCACACTGTACATCGGGGAGCAGGCGGCGGCCGTGCCACGGGCACGCTGCCACTCCTTCGTGGCTCGGCCAGGGACCCCGCGGGACACAGTAGGGGAGAAGACCGCCAGCCCCCCTCGCCCCAAGAACAAATCCGTCTTCAAGAAGTTCTTTGGGAAGAAGGAGTGAGACACAACTGAGGGGGTAGAAAAGCCCCAGCCTGCCCTTTATCCCCTTCTTGGGTGCCATCCTGGCCCAGTCTCTGCTCCCAGCACCAGCTTACCACTCACCGCCTCCCCAGCAGGGAGGATGCAGCAAACGGCTCTGCTCCAGCCGGCTGCACTGTGACCCACCACCACTGTCCCCGGCCTTAGCCCGGCGCTGGGCACCTCTCCTGCCCCCCAAGCAGGGTGCTCGCCCTAGGTGCTGCCGGCTCCCCAGGCGCCTCGACACACAGCACAAGCAGAGGGGTGGGGAGGGTGGTTGTTTTTATTAAAAACCAAACAGACACTTAGTCTGGAAGCTTCTTCCTCCAGCGGCACCAGCGGGTGCAGGAGGAGAAGGGCTCTGCTAAGAGACCTTCCTGCCCAGGGGAAGCCCTCTGGTGCCCTTCACAAGGATGCTTTGTCCCATGGCTCCTCTGTGCCTGCACCCAGCCCTGCTAATCCCATGGGGCAGCGCTTAGGCTCCTATCCCTGCTACCTGCAGGGCAAATCCTCCTGCCCCACAGCCCTGCCAGGGCTGCCTATCCTCTCTCACAGGATGGCCAGCAGCCAGGTGGATGCTACATGCTGTGGAAGGGGCCAGGATGGTGTGACTGTACCTCCAGGGCTTACTGCATCCTAAGTAGTTGGCAATAACTTCACCAGGTTATGCTGGCTTCAGTTGTCCTGGCTCCTGCCTGTACTGGGAAGGTGAAAGAGCAGCTGGCCCAGGCTCTCCCCAAGCATGTACGAGTCCCAGAGGAAGAAGGAGAAGTTTCTGGGGCTATGTGTAGCAGGGCTTCTCCCCAGCAGGTTGCAAGGCTCGGCCATGCACACCCATCGCCTCCTCATCTGCACTGTGGGGCTTAAAATAGAAGTGCTGGCTGCAGCCCAGCTCTGCAGCAAGTGCTGGGAGAGAAGAAACGTGGGCACAGGGCTGCTCCTGCCACCCCTTCTTCCCCTCACAGTGTCCCCAGAGCTGGGGACAGGCAGTGAGTTGGAGGTGGACATGCCAACGTCACCTGCAGAGGGACTTTCTCTGTGTTCTTAATGAGGGGATGGGGGGAAATGCGGGTGAGGGGTGCTGCCATGTGGGTGGGAGGTGGGGTGTGTGCTTTTTGTGCTCTCCCTGTGCCTCCCCACCCTCTGCTTGGCTGCATCGCTCTTGGCTCCGGCACCTGTTTTCCTCCAGCACTGAAGCTCGGCTGCCTGTGCTGCCTTAATGGGAAGAGGCGAGAGGGTGGCGGGGGCTGGGGGGAAGGGGGAGGGGATGCCCTGGTGGGGGACTAGCCCCAGCTGGCTGGGGAGGAGGCCGAGGCACGGCATTCACGGTTCCGGCCGTACATACCAGGAGAGCAGCCGCTGGGCAGGCGCCAGTTCATTCCTGAGCAGCTGAGGGGCCCAGCAGAGGGGACAGCGGGTGTTTTTGAGGGCCCCCCCCACCAGCCCCAGGGGGGGCCAGTGCAGACCCACGATGTGGTGAGGGTTCAGCAAGCATCCCACTGTGGCCCGAGTCCAGCACAGCAGAACAGAGGGAGGCACATGCCATCAGAGAGGTGACCCCAACCCAGGGGTGATGCTGGCACCTGCAGCACGGCTCTGAGTGCCCGGGGCTGCCCCTCCGGGGTGGCTGCTTGCCCACGGCTTCCCCTCTCTTCTTCCCCGCGCTGGCGCTCAGCCCCGCTGCAACCCACTGGCGAATCCCGCTCGCAGTTCCTATGGCAGAAGCCACTTCCCCCCCTGCTAATCCGCCCGTGCATGCAGCCTCCACCTGCTGAGCCAGTGGGAGCCGTGCTCAGCCGGCCCCAGCCAGCGCCAGGGCTCCCAAACCCGCCCTGGCTGCAGAACCCGTGGGGCGGCAGAACCTCTGCACCCCGGTCCCGCTGCCGCAGGGACCCCCAACTGCGCTTGGCAGCAGGCAGCGAGGAGGCTGCAGGCAGCACCGGCTGGCACCAGGAGAGCTGAGCCCTCCAGGTAAGGGCAGGGTGCAGGCAAGGAGGGGTTTGGGGGGGTGGTTGTGAGAGAAGCAAGTGCTGTCCCTGCTGTGCCTTGTTCCCCTCGGGTACTGGGGCAGGGGTCTTGCTCTGAGCCCCTCCACCAACCCAGGGACTTGCCCCCCATTTTGGCTGTACCAAGGTCACCCTGCAGCCGGGGGCCTGTGCTGAATCCAAGAGCCATCACCCACCCCCATCCTTGGGGGGGACTGATAGAGGTCTGGGAATCTAACCAGGACCTGGGGCTTTCAGGTCCCGTGGCTGCAGGGGGCTTCAAAGCCTGGCCTCACTGGAAGAGAAAGTGAAAAGGGGACGCAGCAGCGGTGGGGCTGGCTGCTGGGAGCCTGCCCTCCTCGCCTGGGCAAACTCACAGCACAGCAATGCCCCCCCTCATGGGGCAGGATTCCCCAGAAGGGCACAGGGACACCAGCTGGGAGAAAAGCCAGGACAGGGAGCATCTCTGTGCAGGGGCTGCGGCAGCAGGGTGACCCCAGCAGTATCCCTCTTGCAGAGGCGAGTGCTGCAGCTGGGGCACTTGGGGCAGAGTGGGGTGTGAGGCAGGGTTAGGCAAGGGCAGGGGCACGGGCAGCAGTGGGGCTGGCCTGGGCTGGGGCTGAGGGCTGTCCTGCGCCCGTCCGTGCTGTGTCCTTGACGTGGCAGGCAGCGCGCTAGGACCTGGCGAGCCGCAGGCAAGGGTTGCTGGCAGCCCTCTGCCCAAACGGTGCAGGATCCTGTCCTGCCAGCCGGCTGCACCGCGGGAAGAGGAGCCTGCCAGCTCCAGAAAAAAAACATGTAAGCAAGCGCGGGTGTGCCACTCCGGGCCAGGCAGGAGCTCCCTGCGCTGTGTCCCGCTGGCTGGAGGGCTGGGGACTGCCGCTGTAGGCTGTAAACAGGGCACCGGGTTAAGGGCTGGTGTCGGTGGCCACGGGGGTGGGTGGGTGCTGGAGAAGAGCGGGGACCCCAGCAGCAGGGATAGCTGCACTCCAGGAAAGCCCTGGCACCCTTCCCGTGGCGGTGCAGGGCAGCTGGGGTTGGGGTGGGGGTGCTGGGGGGTGACAGGCTGTCTGATGGGTGCTTTGACCCCAGCGTCCTCACCACTGCACTCCTGCCTGTACCAGGTGCTGCTGCCTTCCCCTCCCCGTGCAGGGCTCCCCAGGGGCTTGGGTAGGGAATCTGTTCCAGGAGATATGGCAGGCACCAGGACAGTGCCATGGGGCAGCAAACACCTACCCACACACCCTCGCAGCACCAGCCAACTGGGCACAGTTGTTGGTTACCATGCCTATGGAGATGTCACCCCAGGATTAGCGTGGCCACCCATGGGGATGTCACCCCAGAATTAGCATGGCCACCCTCTTCCAGCCCCTGTCACCTTCTTGTGTCAATCCTAGCTTACCCTAAGCACTGGCTGCCTCCCTGCCCCACCAGACCCATAGGGTCCTGTACGGTCCTGCACTGCAGGCGCTTCCACTGGGGAACCATCCCTATTCCTGGATGCCCTGGGGCTGTGCCACCCCTTGCCTCCCTGCTGGGGTTTCTTCTGCAGCCCCGTTTGCCTTTCACAGGCACTTTGTTTCCGTAGCTGGGCACTCTCCCATGACCCTTTCTATTTGTAGGCTGACCGCTGGGAGCCAGGAGCCCGCCCTCTGCCCTTGCACCATTCCCCGTCCAGCTCCTTCCTCCCCAGGCACCATTCCCCAGCTGCCCTCGGCGTGATTTGGCCCAGCGCAGAGGTCCCGGCTGCCCCCGGGGCCTGAGGCTTAGCCCAAGGCTTGTTTGCAGGAGCTTGACCTGGAGCGTGGGGGACACAGAGGCAAAGGTACAGGCAGGGCAGGGTTCACCGGGTGGCCTTTGCCCCCACATCTGTGGTGCCCCCCAAGGTCAAGATGCTGCTTTACCTCCCTGGTAAGGAAAGAGAGCCACCACCACTGCTTGCTGCTCCTAATCCCCTCCATGCCCTGGTGCTGCCTTGTGGAGGGAGCCAGGTCTGCAGGGGCTCTGATGGATGGGGAAAGGTAAGGAGTGATGGAAGCTGGCATGCTAAGTGGCAGGAGACAGTGGAATTCATCTGTCCTGGTCCTGGTCCCCAGGCCTTGTAGGAAAGTTGATGGAGGATGCAGGGGAGGCCACGTGCCACTGCTGGCCTGCTTGCGCTGTGCTGGCTGTCTCCTGCACAGACATATAAGGAGCTCCTGCTCCCTGCCAAGAGCGGCCGGAGAATCCCTGAAGGCGAGCTGGGTGGCACTGGAAGCAGTGGGACAGGGGATGGGGCAGCAGCAGCACAGCAGCCTGACCAGGGCAGCCTTGACCTGAGTGGTTGGCAGCAACAACGCTCTGGGGCTTACTGGAAAGCCAGACTTTTGTGGAGATCTTTTTTTTCTCAAGAAGCTTGGCTTTTTGCAGGGATGCCAGCACCTCCATGGCTGTGGCTACAATGCAGGGCCGGCAGCAGCACTGCTGGGCACTGTGCAGCAGCTCAGCCCTCCTGCGAACTTCCCAGTGCTGCCATCCCAGGATACAGCACTAGCGAAAGCCAGGGGAGGCTTTTCCACCAGCTTGGACCCACTGGTGATGGCAGGTCCTGCGGGGAGAGTGGAGGAGGCAGGGAGTAAGTGATCCCTGCAGGTTCTTCTCAGAAACGGGGTGGACTTCATGAGAACCACCGTTGTCAGGGTTGACTTTCCCTTCTGGCTGGCCAGGAAGGAGATTTACTGGGTCTGGGTGGCAGTGTTAGCAGAGCAGGCTGCGTTTCTCCGGATACTGTCTGTGAGTCCTGACCAGCTGAGGATGGATGTGTCGGGTCAGCCTCAGGACATGAGCCCCTGGGAAGGAAGCACCAGGAGCCCCAGTCTTGTCCCTGTGGCACTTGGCAGAGGCACAAGGATACTCCTGGCTGCCTTGTAGCCCAGGGTGGCACAGACAAAGTGGCAAGCTGTCTCCTGAGAAGGGAGGTATTCTGAGGAGATATGCCTCATGCTTGTCCCTGTCCAGTCCCATCCCATTCTATCCTATCCCATCCCTGCAAGACTTGGGGCTCACATGTAGGACCCCTTACTCTGTGGCCTACATTTGAGCTGCAAGCACAGCCCCAGGGGAGTTATCACGGCCAGGGTGACTGTCACTGCCTTGTGTCATCACGTTATCCGTCCTGGGTAACAGCAGGACCCTGAAATCTGCTTCCTAACACCATCCCTGCCCTTCTGCATGATGCGTTACCTACAGGCAAACGCTGCCCTGCTCCTTTTCACCACCTTCAATCCAAGAGCTGGAGCTTCTGCATTTGGACTTTCCCTGATGACCCCCAAAGAGTTCCTGACCCTAATTCATCCCCAACCCCCTTCCGCTGCCCACAATTTGGGGGTGCCTGGTCCCACTTTGGGCACACAGCTTCTGGTGGCGGTGATGGCCCCGTCTCCCTGCTCCAGCCTGCTGACTCCTCATCCTCATGGCAGGCTCGGGGGCAACCAGGACCCTAGAGTTCAGGGCTTTGCTTGCCTCTCCCTAGCCCCTTGCCCGGGGATGGTGGCTCAGGATGCTTCCCAGCTTGGATCACCTCCCACCAGCCCTCAGCTCCTTGCTTTTGGTGCCCACCAACGCTGCTCTCTCACACCCCGGCCTCCGCATGCCGCGGAGCCACTTAAGCCTATCGGCCGGCTAAGCCCTTCCCCGTGGGCTCCCCGTGCTCCCTGGTCACGGGAGGGGGCCCACAGCGGCCGGACAGACAGCCGCCCGCCCGGGGACCGCCACTACCCGTGGCCACCGCAAGGGGGTGGGGGTGCAGTGCCTGGCTCCGCCAGCGGGGGGCAGCACCCGCCCGTGCCACCCGGCGATGAGTTTGTGGGGGCTCTGCTGCTGCTGCTCGGGTGGGGTCCCCGGCACAGCCCACGGCAGAGCCCACTCGGGGTCAGACAGCTTTGCAGAGAGGGTGCTCAGGGACCAGAAACCAGTGGTCACCTCCGGGACAGCGGGAGGGTGTGGGGCGATTTAGGCTCCCAGCAGTGTGCCCCAGCCCAACTCATGAGGGGCACAGGACCTCCTCCCTCGAGTGTTACCTTCTAGCACGTCCCCGGGGTGGACATTCAGCTTTGCAGTGGGGCTGAGGAGGGGAGGGTGATAGCCGGTGGCCAGACTGGTGGTCATGGGTTCGGCCTGCCTGCCCTTTGATGTCCCATGGTTGCGCTCGGCTGCGTGGCCTGGGGCCCACATTTCAGCTTGGAATCCAGGGAAGCGTGACTGGCAAAGAGGGGGAATGATGAACGGCTGGTACTGTTGGAAGCTGTGGGAAAGGGCTCTCCTGGAGACTTCCCTGGGGTGGGTGCTTGGGAGCATTCAGCCACAGCTCCACAGAGGATCTGCTCAAGGGGGAAAGCATGATGGGGTGAGCTTAGTCTCCAAAGAGGATTTAGTCAGCCGTGCCAGACATTTGCACAGAGCTGAATTCCTCCATGCCAGCCAGCAACTGTTGGGCCAGGCCCAGACTGGGGCCAGCATGGCCGTGAAAGCTCCTGGGACGGTTTGGAGCCCTCCTCTCTGCACGTGGCTATGTGCCATGGTCCCCATGGTGCTGCTGGTGGATGCAGAATCCATCTGAGTAGCGGGCAGGGTGGGCAGCCTCCGGCCACAACTGCACTCCTCAGGATGCCATGGCTGCAGGCTGTGCCTTGTGGCTGGGATGCAGCCATCCTCCAGAAAAGCTGCTTCTGCCTTTTAGATGGTCCTTGGATGTCCAGGGAGCTGTTGGACACATGGCTCCATCAGGGTGTGGACAGACTCTGCGGGGGTAGGGAGGATGGGGAGTAGGACCACACAGCAGCTGCCACCCTCCTTTCTCCTGCCAGGTTGCCTGGCTCCCAGCTGCCTGCAGCTCCCCTGTGGCATTTTACGAGGGTGGCTGGGTGCCAGCCGTCTCCATCCTCAATGGCCCTGCTCCGTCGTTGCGGGAGGCTGGTCCTGCCAGCCAAGGAGTAGGATGTGCCCCCGGTGCTGCTTCAATGGGCCGGATGACCTTGGCCATAGTGTGGCTCCCTCCACCCATGCCAGCTCCAGCCTCCGCCAAGGACACCGGGCGTGAGACCACGACAAGGTGACAGGGTGCTCGGAGTGGCCTGTGCCCTGGGGCTGCCACTTCTGAATGCTGCAGGGCGTTCCTCCCCACTGCCCTGCCAGGGGTTAACTCTGGCTCCTCCAGTAGGGATGGGAGCCCACACTGTGGGTCTTCAGTTTAGCGAGGTCCTGGCTCAGCCCCTGGCAGGTGAAAAGTGCCTGTTCCTGGGCTAATATTTCATCCTTGGCTGGTGGTTGCACGGCTATCACTCAATAACCAGCCACCCAGCAATTCCGCAACTAATTGGTGTCATTAGGCAGTAAGTGCCTGTAAGAGAGAGCAAATGGGCAGCCAGAGCTGAGGGGTGGGCAGAAGCCGTGCAGCTGGTGCAGAGAGAGAGGGAAGATGTGCAGGATGCAGGGATGGGGATGGAGGAGGGAAGGATTGCCCAGGAGGTGGGGGGGACAGGAGACCCTCAGCAGTGGCTTGAGCTGAGGGGTTTGTGTCTGCCCCAGCCTGCCAGCTGGGAGGTGACCCCGATCCCAAAGATGCTGCAGTCACACGGGGGCATCAAGCCCTCCCCTTTGGCTGCCTGAGAGGGGCTGGAGCTTGGACTGGACCCCACCACCACCCACACCACCCCCAGGGAGCCCCATGGGCACCCCTTGCTGAGCTGTGCCAGCCTGGTGGACAATGGGGTTTGTTTCTGCTTGCCCAGCTGGAAAACACCCACGGCACTGCCACCGGGCTGGAGGCACTCAGGGCCAAGGACCTTCCCTGATGGGTCTCCAGGCTGTTTATTCACAGGGGCACATGAGCTTTCGAGCAGCACTGTCACCCCGTTGCATCTCGGTGGTACCAGCCAGGGGGATGTGGACCGTGGGGAGGCTGGTCAGCGGCTAGTGCCTCCTTCTGCCCTGCTTCTCCTGGCAGGCTTTTGCCCAGGGATGCTTCAGTGAGGTCCTGCTGCCCTCAGCCCTCAGGTGAAGAAGTCACAGGCAGGTATCTGGTTTTATCCCGGCAGGCTGGCTCCCACGAGGAAGCAGAGGGACGGCGGGGCACTGGAGATCTGCGTGGCTCCCTGTGAACGGTGACGTGCCCAGCTGGATCTCTGTGCCAACGGGCAGAGCTCAGGAGGGGATCACAGACCCACGCCCCACCTCGTCCCAGCCAGGCTCAGGCCATCAGGTGAGCATCACCTCCACCCTGCCACCTCCCACCCCAAAACACAGGGCACTGATGTCCCGAGGGAGTCACCTTTGGGAGCCCTGCAAGCAACAACCAGAGAACTCCCACCCCAAAAAGAGTCTGCCAGCAGCTCTGCAGCCAGAACCCTGGCCAGCCGGGGCCAGCAAGGGAACAACAAAACTAAAACGGTCCCCGAGCCATTTGCTGATCTCAGCAAGAGTCTGAGATGCTTTGTTGATTATCAAAGCATCCAGGATCATTGGAGTCTCGTTATAACTGGATTCCCAGGAGCCCGTAGTGATTTTTTTCCCTCCCTCTCCATCGGCTAATAGGTTAATAATATGCTGGTACTTGACGGAGGTCCAGCATCTTCTGTGTTTCCCTCCATGTGGCTGATTAAAATGCCCCTTCTCCCTGTTTCCCAACCCGGCTGTGCTCTGCTGCCTTGTCACACGTGCGGAGAATTGGATATTGGATATGGCTGTTAAATCTTCTTGTCTGTTGTCCCCCCCTTCCCCATTTTCCTCCCCTCCTGCCTGCCTGCTCGGCCTCTTCAGCACACTGGCTCTCTGTTTCTCTGCTCCGTGGCGCTGGGGGCTGAGGCAGAGGCTCTCTGAGCCGAGCAGCCCATGCCTTCCTCTGGGACAGGGTGGGCAGCTCGTCACGGAGGGAAACGCTGTCGCGATGGGTCAGGCATGGAAAGGGAAGGGTGGTTTTGGGATGGAAAGGGGAGCTGGGTGGTCTGCAGCCCCCCAACCTCAGCCCTGCTGCAGGCTGACAGCCTCTCTGTGCCTCAGTTTCCCTTCCTCCTAGCACAGGCACATTAGAGAGAAAAGGGAAGCCCACTGTGAAGGAGGGCTGGCAGGTTAATTAATGTATAGTTGCAAAGTGCTTGAAAATTTCTGGAGGAAAGCATTCAATGTGGGTGCCAACGGTAAAGGATCCTGGAGACACTAAGTGCGTGTGAATGCTGCCGAGCTCCTCAGGCCCTGAAGCTCAAATATTGCCCAAGAGGCATGGAAAATATTCCTTCAGCTCGTATGATGCATTACCCACAGCCTGGAATAAATCTCCCTTTCTGCTCTTGCTTTCCAAACCAGCTGTTTGTTTGCTTTCCCCTTTTGGATTTTGTCGGTTTAGTTGAAGCACGGAATTGCTACAAGAAGGAGGGGGGGTAAGCAGCGTTTGTGAAAAGTTTGGCAGCAAGTATCTCTGCAGGGAGAGCGCTTTCCCTGTTTGTTCTCTTTGTTCCACACTAGTTTTGAGCAGAACATACAACCTGGACCTCAGGTGATGGCATCGCATTGCCCGCAGTGCACATTTGAGGTTTCAGGCATCTTGAGCCCCATCAGCATGTCCTGGGAAGCGTGTCTGTGGGACTCAGGCTTATGCAAGGGAGAGGCTTTGCTGGCTGCCTTCCTTCGGGAAAGCAGAGCTCTGCTTTCTCCCTTTGCTCTGGGGAGCACAGCAATTTGCCAACAGCAGCAGTGTATTTTGGCACCATGCTGCTGCTTCGGGGACAGAGAAGGTGGAAAAGCAACAAGCCCCCAGGCCCCGCTCGAGGCTGCTTTTTCTCCGTGCCCAAATTACACAGGGGAGAAACATCTAACTCTGTGTCTCATACCAGTGTCACACAGTGGTGGGCCCAGTACCAGTGCTGGGCAAAGCACCAGCTGTTTCCAGTTTGGAGCAGAAACTGTTTCCGTAGCTGTTTGCTTCTTCTGGGAGGCTTGTTATTGTACTCACAAAGGCGAACACGAGAACATGAGAATCACTTGGGAGCCGAGGGCTCCTCAAAGGCAACGCATCCCATCAAGATGCAGCAAGGCACCTTGGCCCTTCAGCAAGGGCTTGTGTTTCATAGAATCATAGAAGGGTTAGAGTTTGAAGGAACCTCAAAGATCATCAAGTTCCAACCCCCCTGTCATGGGCAGTAACACCTCTCACTAGAGCAGGTTGCTCAAAGCCCCATCCAGCCTGGCCTTGAACACTCCCAGGGATGGGGCATCCACAGCTTCTCTGGGCAACCTGTTCCAGTGCCTCATCACCCTCACAGTAAAGAATTTCTTTCTAGTATCTAATCTAAATCTCCCCTCTTCCAATTTAAAATCATTATCCCTTGTCCTATCACTACACTTCCTGACAAAGAGTCCCTCCCCAGCTCTCCTGTAGGCTCCCTTCAGATACTGGAAGGCTGCAATAAGGTCTCCCCGGAGCCTTCTCTTCTCCAGGCTGAACAGCCCCAGCTCTCTCAGCCTGTCTTCATAGTTGAGATGCTCCAGCCCTCTGATCATCTTCATGGCCCTCCGCTGGACCTGTCCCAACAGGTCCATGTCCTTTCTCTGTTGAGGACTCCAGAGCTGGACACAGGACTCCAGGTGGGGTCTCACGAGCACAGAGTAGAGGGGGAGAATCACCTCCCGTGACCTGCTGGTCACGCTTCTTTTGATGCAGCCCAGGATACGGTTGGTTTTCGGGGCTGCCAGCGAGCACTGCCAGCTCATGCTGAGCTTCTCATCCATAAGCACTCCCAAGTCTTTCTTCTCAGGGCTGCTCTCCAGCCATTCTCTGCCCAGCCTGTATTTGTGCCTGGGATTGCAGGGCAATAAATGAGACGCCACCAGCCATGAGATTTGTCACTTTCCCTCACAAAGGAGATGCCATCCCCCTGAGACCACATGTCAGCGCTGGCATCACGCAGCTCAAGGAATACACATTGCTCTTAATTAAGGGCAGACATACTCCTTGTGGGGCTGAAGTGCCTCTCCTGAGAGGAGACCTCTGAGTGAAATTTCTTCTGTCCTGCACCACCGAGGGCTGAATTTTAATGGACACTCCATCCCAGCCTTAGCATTCCTCACTCCATGTTGCCTTGCTCACTCCGGGTCTCCTGCTTGCCCAAAGGAAGGCATCCGTTAGAGCCCATCCTGCAGGTCAGTCATGGGTGGACATGCAGCTCTGCCAATGCAGAGAACCAGCCAGAGGAACACACTGTGCTTGGGAGCTGGATGCTGCCTTTTATCTCGCCTCCCCTCGGGCGTATCTGCTGGCCTCCCGTCTGCCTGCGGTCACCGGTGGCTGCGACACTCTTCAGTGCTAATGGATTTCAAACCCCATGTCTCCACCGAGAGACAGCTCTACCGAGAGATGTTGATTCCAGTACCAGGGAGCGGCTGTGCAGACAGGACCAGAGCTGTGAATTAGAGAACATTTAAAACTGCACTTCGGTGATGGCAAAGCACTTTAAGTGCTACACACCCCGGTGCTGAAAGCCTGGGGTGAGGCAGTGGTTACACCCACCCTGTCCTGAAGTGAAGACTTTCTGGAATACCCACTCAAAGGTAAATTTTGTGGTGTTTCTCCTCCCAGCAGGGTCTGAGACTTTTAGTGATGCCAAGAGCCTTGTCCTGGCGCCTGGGAGCACGGTGGCAGTTTGGCTGGGCACCGCTGGTCTGGACCCTGTGCTTGGGGAGTCCCTGAAGGATCATTTCCCACATCTTTCAGCCTGTGCTAAAGTTGGAACTTAGACAGAAAAATAAAGTTGTGGCAATGCTCAAACTTTAGCTTGTGCTGCTGAGCAGCAAGCGTGGACACCTCGAGGGGAAACACAGGGCCTAAGGTGCAGTGGCATCGATGTCCTGGGGACTGCCATGGAGGCTCGTAGGGCTCTGCAGGTGACAGCATGGCATGCCTCAAAGCTAGAGAGGAGATGATATGAAACATCCCAAAGCAGGTGACCTTGCTCTCCTATTTTGCTTTTTTTGGGGGAGAAGAGGGGTTTTGCCTGTGTTGCAGCTCACTCAGAAGAGGACCTTCCATATCAGAACGGCTTAGGGAAAGTGGGCTGAAGGAAGGCAGGCCCGGGGATTGGATCCATCATTGCCTGGGAGACGCAGCAGGAGCTTAATTGGAGATGGGAGCTTTTAAATTTAATTTGATCTGATACGAATCTTACATTTAAGACAAGAGCCTTCTGTCTTACTGACGTCCTTGTCTGCTGCTCACTTTATATTCTCAGTACACTCTGCTGTTTGACCCCAGAAACCCATAACCACAGCAAATATCTACCAAGAGATGCAGCAGCAGAGGCTGCTACTGAGCAGAAAGGTGAAGAAGTAGCTTCCTGAGGGTGTCACCCCATTGCACCTCAGAAAGCACCAGTAGCTGTCTCGCCCATTGCCTTTTTCTCTGGCTTTGGGGGCTTTTTCCTTCTGTCAGTCTGTTTTAAAAGACAAGCTTTTTGCTTGTGCAGGTTTTTAAAGCACAGGCTTTGGACAAGTTTGGATTCTGCAGGGAGATGCGTGTTGGAGAGCATCTTGCTGAGAGACAGGGGAATCTGCCAGCGCGTTTGGGGGTGTTTTAGCTTCCAGTTTTAATTTCCAAACCAAGCCGATCGCTGTCTGCCGGGAGTTTTCCGAGGCTGTTTATTAACAGAGCAAACGCTTTTGCAGTCAAAGCAGCTTCTGGGACTTCCTGGTGTCGCTGCCGGCGGCCGCATGGCGTAGGTGAGCTGGGGGAGCGAGGAGGCCCCTGGGCTCCTGGCGGAAGCACCTTGAAACGCTGAGCTATCTCGAGAAGGTTTCTGTAGAACCGTTTAACTGCCTGGATGTGAGGTTGAACACAGGTGCACTCCCCTTTGCTGTGGGACAAAGTACCCCCTGAGTCCTGCTGCACCTTGGCACTTCAAAGCAAAAACAGAAGGCTTTTATCACGGTGCAGTCGATATCTACTCCAGGGAGATAGGAGCCGGGAGGCGAGCAGCCTGAGAAAAAAAACCAAAAACAGTTTGGACTCCCCGCCTGCCCTCTGGATACTGAATACACACCATCCTTATATCCTCTGGATACAAGGGAATCGTTAAATTTCAGAGAGGGCTGCGCATGGCATCGCCTGCCTTCCTGGGTAGCAACAACATGAATGTGCAGTGCAAAATGCTGTCCCCAGTTCTCGCTGTAAACTGAGATTATATATATATATATATTTACAGCCGTTAAGTGGTGACTGCCGGCAGAGAGGGATTTTGATTAGATTAGGATGCAGCTCTGGGGAAAAGCGACGGAGCTAGTAAACAGGCTCAGTTCATACTCCATTTAGAGCCATAATATCATGTATAACTTCCTTGAGAGCTATTATAGTTACAAATAGATGGGGATTAATGCAAATCCGGAGTCGGGCGCGGCTCAGGAGCGTAAAGAGGGGGGTTGCTCTCCTTCCCCCAGCTCCGCTAAGTCCCTGAAGCCCCGCGGCTGCGGGGTCCGGGGTTTCCCCGCCGGTTGCGGGGCGTGGGGGTGCGGAGAGGCGCGGAAAGTGGGGGGAGCCAGGGGCGGGCAAAGGCAGAGGGAGGGAGGGCTGGTACCAGTAAAGCGGCGCGGCGGGTCGCGGCGGGATCGCGGCGCAGGTGGGTTCCCCCGCNATTGGCTCAAAGTCGCTGGGCTTGAAAGCCCCCGGCTCCCTCCGGCGTTCCCCGCGCACCCAGCAGCCGTGAAACGCTGCTGGGAACCTCGGAGAGAGCCGGGGGGGAAGGAATGGAAGCTCAGGAT
>VXBW01001858.1:700439-736883 GCA_013400375.1 Thinocorus orbignyianus
CTCCCCGGCTTCCCTGCCCCCTTCCCCCCCCCCGGGAAAAAAAAAAAAAGGCGGGGAAGGTGGTAAGAAGGAAGGAGAAGCTTCCCGCGGGGGTTCCCCACACGGGAACCGCGTGGCGCTGAAGGCGGCAAAAACAGGGGAGGGAGGAGTTTGGGAAGCAGGGAGGGAGGAGGTGGTTTCCCATCCGCAGCGAGCACAGAAGGCGCCGGAGCCGGCGAGAAGCCGGGGGTGNCTCTCACGGCAACTCCAAATCCACTTTCGTAGTTACTGCCGGGGGAAGAGCATGTGGTTTTGGGGATGCGAAGCAGAGCAGCCAGCCTGATGGGCTGGGGATGCTAAGCAGAGCAGCCAGCCTGGGGTTTTGGGGGTGGTCTGTTGCCCGGGATGCAGGACTTCAGCGAGGGGTTTGTGCAGCGGTTCTCCCGCTGGAGGGATGTGCATCTCTACCCATCACTGGCGTGGGTGCCCGACAGCGGCTGCGGGGTGCCACCGCCGGGCGCACACTGTGGGGACACGCAGGAGGGCACATGGGCTGGGTGCCATGTGCTCCTGGGTGAGCAGCGGGGCAGAGCCCTCTTGGCTGGCAGCAAAGCTGCTGGAGCGGGGTTGTTCCAGGTCCTGCTCAAGAAAATGCTCTGAGTGGACTGTGGGATGCTGTGGAAGGTTTCAGTAAGCGTTCTCTTTCCGTTCCTGAGCAAACCAGCTGCATTAACGGTGAGCCTGGTCTAGGCAGGAACACTGAGTGCTCCCGTGGAGCACTTTTGTGCTGTCCTCCCCTAGCTAAATCTGTGTCTCACACCCCTGCCCCAGCTAGGTGCTAATGCTGCCAGACCAACAGTCGCTGCCTGTACTCAGCAGCGGTCCCATCTGCCTCTTGGGAACAGGCTGTGGAGCTGTGGGCTGTGTGGGAAGGCGGTAGCAGCCAAGCCCTGGGGCTGTGGGATTGCAGACAAGTGAGCCTGTATCCTCGAGCCCAGTAGATTCCCCAGGGCTAGGGGCTGCAGGAGGAATTTGTGCAGCTGTTGGCCACAGCTGGATGTGCTTCCCTGTTCCTCCGAAGCAGGAAGCAGCTCGATGGCCCCTCAGTTGCCTGTTGTGAGCCAACACAATTGAGGGACTTCTGTGAATGCTGACACGGGAAATCCCACTCCCCTCCTGCACTGCATCCCAGCTTGGCGGCATTGTTTCCGTTCACCTGCTCCTGTGAGCTGCCTGGCAGCCTCAGGCTCCCTGGGGCTTGCCTTCACTACAAAGCTGTCTCGAGACATGACTCGGCAGGGATGCTTTTCTCTCGGGTTGACTGGTTGTCTGAGAACAGCTCATGGACCGTTGGTACCATAGCAGCCTTCCAGTGCCTGAAGGGGGCCTACAGGAGAGACAAGGAGGGACTCCTCATCAGGGGATGTAGCGATAGGGCAAGGGGTAATGGTTTTGAATTGGAAGAGGGGAGATTTAGATTAGATAATGGGAAGAAATTCTTTACTGTGAGAGGGGTGGTGAGATGCTGGAACAGGTTGCCCAGAGAAGCTGTGGATGCCCCATCCCTGGAAGTGTTTAAGGCCAGGCTGGATGGGGCTTTGAGCAACCTGCTCTAGTGGGAGGTGTCCCTGCCCACGGCTGGGGGGTTGGAACTCAAAGATCTTTAAGTCCCTTCCAACTCTAACCATTCTGTGATTCTATGATACGGTGTCAGTGCAGTGCTGACACTAGACGTGTGCCCTCTGGCACACTCCTGCTCCCACTGTTGCCTTTTGCTCATCGAAAAGACAGGTAGGCTTGCTCTTGGCTCACTGAGGTCTTCACAGAGCAGGGGTGCTTTCTGTGCAGCAATGAGGACTGTAAAATAGGCCTCAGAAGATGGTTTGCAGAGTGGCTTTTCCCCGCCAGCTAGCACAGATGAGAGGCGAGGGCCTACACTGGACCAGGTACCTGGAGTGAAGAGGATGAATAAACGCACTCCAGCCTGAACCAGCAAATGTAGTGCCAGCACACAGGGTAGTGTGGAACCTCTGTCCTGCAGTTGTCCCTCTTCTCCCTCCTTCCCTAAGCTGTGTAATTAACTGTTGGCATAATTTCCTCATCATGGAATCCCTGCTCTCATTATCTTGGGCTGGGAGGTATTAATGAGCCTCTTCCTCTTTAAAGATGAGCCACGGGCTTTGTTCTTGCCCTGGCCTGACCTGTCTCCCTCCTTGTTGTGGTCTGGGGGGAAGCCAGGGCGCAGAAGACAAGGTACCCGTGCACGCACTCCGGTGTTACACCTTCCTTGTTCTGCCCAGCTCCATTCCCAGCTCCCCTGGCTGTGTTAGGGCTGGGGACTGGCCTGTCAGGCCAGAGGGAGTCCAGGAGCACCCACCTTCCCTGTCCAGATGGGAAGATGCCGACCATCACCTTTGGGAAGCCAGCAGGCAGCCTCCAGTGCTTTCTGTGGGACACAGATAGTTTTCAGTTGTTTTCATCCAGTGTAACGTCGTGGTCCTTGGCAAGTACTTAGGAAGCTGCAACACCCACTCTTATCAGCAGCATGCTGTTTGTCTGCCGTCCCTCCCAGCTCAGTACCGACTCCACAGTGCACACTCCACTGACCTCCCTGCGTCTTCCTGAGTCCCCCAGTGCCTAGCTCTGCCCTGGGGCTGCAGGACTGTGAGCTCTGGAGGTCCCATCTCCATGCGAAGTGGTACGCAGCTGCCAGCAAGCTCAGGTGCAAACCACTGTACAGAGTGAGCTACAGGTATTTGCAGATGGGCAGGACTCCGGGTTTTATGAACCACGGGGAGATTAGGATTTGATTAGGCCGTGCAATAAAGATCAAGTTCTTTCCAGGTTAAAAGCATGCAAGACGTGGGATGGGGAAAGAAGCGCGTGGAGCAGGGGGGGACCCTGGGCAGGTTTGGTTGGATCAGGATGCGTGGTCCAGAGGGACCCCACCATCCCTGGCTGAGATTGCAGGGCAACACTGCATCCCACCTCCCGCTTCAGACCCTGCAGACCTGGCTGGAGCACTGGCCGTATGTGGGTTCTGGAGTCTCCATATATATGGGAGAAGAGCCGTGGTGCTGCGTGAGGAACGTGTATGAGGGTTGTTGCTCCTGTGAGATAAAGGGAGCTCTTGCGTAGGGACTAGCCCTTTGTAACTTCATTGCTGATGTTGGTAGCATGAAGAAATCATGTGACATTTTGGTCCTGCTCTGGCTCAGAGGGGACTTTTCCCTGGTTTCGCCAATCCCCAAAAACAGGGAGGTATGCATGGCTGTCATGCACTGCCCATGACACAAATTGGTGAGCCTGGCATTCTGGGTGCACTGCCTGAGGCTGTCTTTCATCCTCTCAGTTAAGCCATGAGTGAGTACAGTCAGGCTTCATCTCCAGGAGACGGGCTTATTTTTGAGGCCAAAGGGGAGCAGAGACCTCTTGCCTGCCTGCCGGCTCGCACAGAAGAAGCCAGCAGGAAATCAGGCAGATTTCCGCAGAGCATTCTTCCCACCACATCACTGCCAGTGGGATTTGCTTTAGTTCACGTCCTTTAGGACTTGTCTGATGGGAAAGCATCTCACTGTGAAAATTCTGGCTGGAAATTCATGGAGTGAGCAGAAAGGAGGGGGCAGGCAGGGGCTAGAGGTAGAGAAGAGCAAGGCTGGGAAGGATGAGGCTGGGTTGGGAACAGCGGCAGGACCAGAGGGTCTTGCGGTCAACCTTCCACCTGACAAACAATCTTTGGCCACATATTGAGGCTGAGTCACAGCAGCACTAGGTCATCAGCCTTGCTGTGCTGAGGACAAGCCATCAACCTGAATGTGTACCATCACAGCTGGACTGCCACTGAAATGGTCTCGGCCTCCTGGAAGACTGCTGGGAAGAGGAGCATCCTGCCTGGGCCACCTTGCTTGTCTTCTCCCACTGCTGCCCTGTGGCTGTGGCTCTGAGCATGGTCCTCACCCCTGCCTCATTCATCACACCTAGTGCTAGTGACCCACTGATGCCACGCAGGGGCAGGGGGATTATTTACCCTTGTGACCAAGGTCTGGCTTGTCTGGAGGAGCTTGAAGACTGTGAAGGGCATTGGGTGGGCAGCCCTGTTAGAGTTTTGCTGCAGATTTGCTTGTGGAAAACCTTCGTGAGAGGAACTCCCTCCTTTTAGGCTTGGGGAATACTGCTGGAGAACAGCTCAGGGAGATGGGAGGGACTGGTAGTACTGCTTCCTTCTTGGTCCTGGCCAGGGGCTCAGTGCTGAAGGAGCTGTCTGCTCTGTCTTCGACAGCCCTTGTGTTTTCCTGGCCTCAGGACCAAGTTAGAGGCAATTTGACTTTATTGCCTGGGTTATCTTCCCTCGGTGATGTGGTGCTTCCCGATGGTATTTGCTCTAGATGGGACCTCTGCCCCCCCAGTGAGTCTGCTGCTGTGGGTTACTCACGGGGAGTACAGTGCTTTCAGCCCGTCGGGGTTTGTAGGTGTTGGGCTGCGGCTGAGGCCAGCAGGGTTGGGTAGGTCTCTGTGCCGTCCTGGGGAAAGCAGGAACATTATCCATTAACCACAGGAGGAGACAGACCAACAGCAAGACAACCAAACCATTAAGAAACAATACGCCCTCCCCTGCAGCTTCTCCTTCCTGTCTTCACACCCTCTCCTCATGGCAATACACGGCTGGTGTGACTGCGTGGTGAACCACATCAGGGAGCTGATCTGCCAGCATGTTCCTGGTCAGGGATGTTACCCCACGGGCAGAACAGGAGCAGGGTGCAGGGCGATGTGGGACAGGAGCCATGCCCCACAGCGGGTGGAGGGAGCTGCTGTAGGGCACTGCACTTGCCCTGCCCGGGCTCTGTAGCTTCCACCAGAAACAAACCCCAACAACAGCAAATAGCCCCAGCCAGTGATGAATGAGCACTAGTCGTCTGCTACCAGCTAGCTTTCCCTCCCTTCCTTTCCTACGGTTGTGAGGTGTGGATGTGGTGTACCAGGAAAGTGTTGCTTCAGCAGGGGTCAGCTCCTGGGCTCCCCTGTCACCTGGCATCGCCGTAGGAGTGCATCAGCATCCCAGCCTGGTCAGGCACCGTGCAAGCTCTGGCAGGACACCTTGCCAAGTGGCCACTTCACTCTGATGGAGGCTGTAGCACCCTTGGGTCTCCCAGCAGGAAGTCTCAGAGCTGCCCTTGTCTCCTCTGCTCCCCAAATTAACACAGGGAAGGCTGGGATGCCACCAGAGCCTGCAGGCCGATGCCAGCCTGTCCCAAAACACCATTTTGGCAGGAGCAGAGCGCGTGGGGGCTCCCATGCAGGGGTCTCCATGTTTCCCGGAGGCATCCCCAGGGATGCACACCATCCCAGATGGCCTGGGACCTCATGGCTGTGGCATGTCAGGAGGTGGCTGGTTGCATGGATGTGGCAGAGCCTGCCAGATAGGATTTGGAGGGGATGTGACTTGCCTTTTCCCTGCTTGTGACCGGGCTTATTACTGTTGGTCATGCAGGAGAGTCTGTTTTGCTGGGGTTTGGGCAGACGTGGGGGCGAGCTTCCCATCTCCTGTTGGCTCTCCCTGCCTGATCCTACTCACACAGAGGTTTCCCTGTTTGCCACCAGCTAGCCAAGGCCAGTGCCAAGAGCAGGAGGCCGAGGCTCTGACTTACTCCCTCAGAGGGAGGTGTCTGCCTTGAGCCTTGCTCTGGCTACACATGTGAGACCTTCAGCCAGCCAGACGGTTTGGAGAAAGTGGAGTTGTTCAGGGAGAAGGGAAGAGGGTGCCAGAGGTAGCGTTTCCACCCTGGGTGTTTACTCCAAGTCCTTTGCTTGCTCCACACTGCCGATGGCATGTTGCCACCTTGGCTTTCCTTTCCTTGGTCCACAGACTGTGTGCTGCCCATGCGGCTCTTCTGGAGCTGCCGCAGAGCAGGGATGTGGCAATCACGGCTCCCAGCAGGCAGCATCTCCCTTCCCCTCAGCCTAATTTAGAGTCAGCTGGGAAATGTGTAGGCGTGTGTGGCTCCTGGAGTGTCCCCAGCCAGGACATCCATCCCTTCTCTCTCCTTTTGTTTCTGGGGATGGTGGGGCCCCTCTTGGCTGGGACAGTGGGGGTGAGGCGGTGACAGACGTGCCCTGTCTCCTGGAGCGGGGCTGTCGTACCCCCGTCCATTGTGAAATGGCTGCTTTTAGCAGCTGAGCCAGTTTGGGGGTTGCTGTTGGAGCAGCGAGTGGGATCTTGGCAGGACAGGTAGCTGGCAGTGGGACCGTGTGGGACCATGGCAGATGCCAAAACCCCCTTCCCTGCTTGCCATCCCCTTTCCCAGCAGGGCTGAAGACATTTCATGCCCAAAGCAGCGGTCAGCCAGGGCCCCTGTTCCTGACTGGGCCTACAAGCCAAAGGCCTCTTTGGTCTGTGGGGACCCAAAATAGACCTTGTATTTCTGTCCCGGCTGCCGGGCACAGCTGACATGTGGAAGATGGAGCCAACCTTGACCTGCCAGAGGCCTGGTGGTGGTTTGCCTCTGCGTGTCCATACCAGCTTCTGCCCGGGGGTGCTGCTAGTCAGCAGGGAGGAATTACCCCATCCAGAATTTGAAATCTGGGCAGATAGTGACACTGGGGGAAGATTGTGCTGTTCCGGCTCTGATTTCACTCCTCCACACTGCCCCNATTGCTGAGCAGGGGCAAAGTGAGCTCTGCCCCTGTGCCAACGCCCGGAAGGGCTGGCAGCTGCTGTGGTCCCTCCACCGAGTCCTGTGGGACTGGCTCCATCCAGCCCTGGGGATGCTCTCCCACCTGCTGAGGGGGCTGGGGCAAAGGGAGCAGCACAGCTCAGCAGCATGAGTTTCAGCACCTGGGAGTCCTGTCTGCCTCCTCCCAGCTCTGTACCTTGCCATCCAGGACATGCTCCATATGGGAAGGAGCCTGAGCTGGAAGGAAGCTGTGGGCAGCTTCTCCTTCCCTTCCTCTCCTGGGTACCTCTGCAGATGCACTGGCACGTGGAGTTTTGTTCCAGGAGCAGCTGTGCTTTTGGGATTGAGCGAGCAAGTCCTGGGTATTTGGGTTGTCCTGGAGGAGAGCAGCACACAGTAGCATTTGGGGTGGAGGAGCGTGTCTGGGGTTGCGCTGAGTCCTCCAAACCTCCATCAGGGGCTCCATGCACAGGGGGGGCCTCATGCATAGCTTAGGGAAGGATTTAGAGAGGCTTTTGAACTTTCCAGTGATTTCACAGCCTCCCATGCCTTGCCCCTCACTGCTGGGCTGTTTTGAGAATGTCCTGGCTCTAGCATAAGCCATTCCTGTCCTCCCCTTGCCCCTTGCTGCAGGTTGCTCCTTGCTCAGTGCCCTTGTGTCGTTCCTGGCCTTACTCCTTCCTGGGTCTGTCAGCTCTAAGCTGAGTTCTGGGATCAGGAACATGAAGCAATGGAGGAATCCTCTCCCCTTTCCATCCCAGCACTCTGGGGGCCACCAATGGCAGATGGCCTCCTGCTGTCCTGCTCGTCCCTCCGTTACTGCTTCCTGAGCGGTGACCTTGGGGTAGCCACGTGTTGTTGGCAGGTAGAACAGGGCTATGGAGAAACTCACCTCGCGCCGCTCCTTCGTTCCCTGTTTTTAGGACTCTCTCCCAGCCTGGCCTGTCTGGGTTGCTTCCCACACATTCACTGCATCCTTATCTTCAGACTTTTTGGCTGTGGGCTGTTTTGGTCTCCTCTTGTCTTTCTGTGAGCTTCCTCTGTTGTGATCTCACCTTCGCTCCTTTCAGATGCAGACACGAGGGGGAAATGGGGACACAGTCGCGTAGGCTCAGCCCATCCCTCCAACATGCTCTCACTGCTGCCCAAGGTGTGGCCAGCTGAGATACCATCTGTACAGATGGGAACTCCTCTTGAGCAAGCCCAAGCGTGACTTGGGGGGAAACTGCTCAAGCCAGAAGAGATGCATCTGGCAGCCATGCCCGAGGGGATCTTACCTAAGCACAACCCCGGCCCAGCAGGGAGCATCCCTCTTCTCACCCAGTTGGGTGGACATGAGGAGTGTCACCTGCCTGCAGGAGAGCCGGGCTGCGGGCAGGGAGGAGCCAGCGCTGTGCCTTGTGCTGTGGCATGGTTGGGATTGCCTCTGTCCTTCGTGCATGGCTGTACTGGTATGTAGTGGCCTGTACCACCAGTGCACCAAGCGCCAGGCTCCTCCATTCAAGGAGGACCTGCTCCTGGCTCAGGATGTGCCTTTGGCCACTGCTCGTCCTCCCACAGCTCGTTTTTACATTAATGGTGTCCGGTTGCTATCCCCAGGGGTCCCATAGGGTTTTCTCCATTGGGAAGCGGAAACGTGGCTTCCTCCCATTGTGCCTCTTCCCCTTGCAGCCCCCTGGCCGACCCCAGGGGAGCACCCCTTCCCGCAGCATCCCCCTCCCCATGGCCCCAGACAGAGCCAGGCAGCACCTCCACCAGCCACAGGGGCACCTCTCGGGGGCTTGGACCAGCCCTGTGGACATGGGCTGCAGGGAACTGCCAGCTGCAGAGGTTGCCAGGAGAGGTTGGCTGCAGAAGTTGCCAGGAGAGGCTGAAGATCTGGGGTGAGACATCCCAAACACATGGCAGGCCCACAGGAAGGCATGGCTGGGTGACATTAGCTTGACGTGAGCCTCTGTGTCCGCCCATAGTGGGTCATTTCTCGCCCCAGGAGCTGCCTGGAGATGTTTTCTGTCTGTTTTTGGAGGTTTCTGCAGCTGTACCGAGTGGACCCCTGAGCAAATCCCTCCCTCTGCCCTTGGGAGAAAGGGTCTTTATTTTTCTAAATTTCCAACAAATGGAGCCTGAACCTAGGTTTCGTCTCCTGGGGACAGAGTCCTGAGTGGGTGCCATCAGGGAAACCAGCTTCTCAGAAGAGCCCCTATGAATCCTGGCTCTGCAAACAAGCTCCCGAGCGCAGGTTATCTCTCCTCCTCCAACAGCTCCTCGGAAATGACGTACCCCGCTTAAATCCTGCCCCCCCAGGCACTGTGTCTCCTCCTGCACCCCTGAACCACTGGCCTTGGAGCAGGTGACTGCTCTGATATTTGCAGGGCTTTTCCTGCCTCTCCCAAAGCTGTGCATTCCCTGTGGTCCTGTGCTCTGAAGTGACCAGGAGCGAGGGTCTGAGACCAACCAAGCTGGTAAGCTTCTTGCCGTGACATTAAAATATCCCCCCATCACAGGCAGTGACCTAGTTGGGTGGCGCAGCGTTTGGTGAGGTGTGGAGCAGGAGCACCCATCTCCTTTGTTGCGTGGGTGGCTGGAGGGGTTTTCTCTGGCCAGCAACCAGGCGTGCCTGGGCTTGGGCACTTGCTGAGGAGAGAGGTGTGTGCATTCCTCATGGGGCTGCCATCGCTACGGCCCCGTTGTTGGTATTTAGCTAGAAATATGGTCAAAAAAGCCAGGGTTGGAAACCCACTCAGCAGCTCTGGTGGAGACTCGGTTATTGGTGGAAGAGTCCCAACTGCTATGCCATGGGGAGTTGTACGTCTGATTCTGCCCTGTCACTGCCTGCTCCCCTCTCCCTGGTGGGAAGCCCTTGAGGAACAGCGCTGGAGTCCCACGGGCTCTTGCAAATTCTGGAGAATTTGCCGCCCAGATGTGTTGCTTTACCTGCCAGGGCTGAGGGCCCCCGGGGAGCCTCTCGGGGCTCCTTGAACTCTCCAGATAAGGGACTTTGCGGTTGGCTGGTGTGCACAGTTCAAAACAAGCTGCGGGGCTGGACGCTCCCCCCGCGCCTTCCCTCGCCACCCGGCAGCCGAGATACCGGCCAGCGATGGGCGCTGGGAGCAGGGACAGTCTCCGTGCTGCTTTGTGAGGGGTTTGTGTGGTGGCAGCAAGTGCCACAAGCCTGAAGGCAAAGAGGCACCGGGGCAGCATCCTTTTGCCGCCCATGGAGGGAGGAAGGTGAAGCAGGTCAGAAACATTGCCCAGGGACCCTGCTGCACAGGCTGCCCTTCAGGTTTTTTTCTGCCGGCTGGGCTACTGCAGTGCAAAGGGGTTCGTCTGCAGACAGCGGGGCAAGCAGGGAGGCAGAAATGCCCCCATCCCGCTGTCTTCACCAAGCTACCTTGTCAGGATGCAGAAATGAGGAGAGAGCAGGGGGCAAATGGTGCAGCAAAGCCTGTTTGCAGAGAGGCAGGGCTGGGAAAGGAGAAAAACAAATATAATAGGAAGTGCTGTCAGCTCTCTGATAGAAACTGCTCACAAAGCACATCAGGAGTAGGAAGCCTGCTGCAGTCCGTTGGAGGGAAAGACACCATAGCAGAAAAAACAGGTGAAGATTTTGCCTCCCTGTTTACTCCAGAAGAGCCTGAGCAGATTTTCCACCTTCTTTTGTGAAGCTCCTCAGGACGACTGCAGAGGGAAGTTTAGAAAGCAAAGCTAGACAGCAACAAGTCACTAGGGCAAGGCGATGTTCACCAGAAGAAAAGGGAGGGTGAACTGTCTGGCCATTACTTGCCGCCTGTAGTCATTCACGACTGCCCTGGCCTCCAGGGACTGGGAGGGGGGAACAAAGTGACGCTGGTTTCTAGGAAGGGCTGGAGGGAACTTCAGGGAAAAGCTGACTGGTGAATCTGCTGTGTTGCCCTGGCGCCTCCGCAGGGACAGGGTCTGTGGGCAGGGGGACGGCTCCTGCCGAGGAGCCCCTGAGCTGGGATTCAGAGCGGGGACTCTGGGCTTGGGACACCCACATCACTTTCCAAAAAACATTCAGCCAGGGCTTTCAGCCCTGTTTTTAAGGGAACAGGCTGGTCAAGAGGGAGGGTCCTTGCGTGGCTCCATAATTGGTACAAAAACAGGAAGGAGGGTGTAGGAGTCAGCGGTCAGTTTTTGTGGTGGAAAGAGATCGTGATGTTGGGTCCCATGTTTTTTCAACATGTTTGTGAGCAACCTGGAATAGGGAATGAGCAATGAGATGACAGGGCTTGCCAAAGGGATTGGATTACTCAGGTTCATGGGGACAAGTGCCAGCTAGGAAGAGTACAGAACACCATCACAACACCGGGTGTTAGGCAGATGAAATTCAGTTTAGATAAAAATCAAGTGGTGTGTGGCGGGAAGAAAGCCCCAAATCCACAAACAAGATTACACACTGAACTAGCCACTCGCAGCAAGGCCTGGGGCTGTTTTGGATATTCCATGCATAAAAAACATGTCTGATCATCTTTGTGAGTGACAAAGCAGAAACAAAGCAGGAAAGCCTTTTGCAGCTCTCCAAATTGGCATCTCACCCCCTCGCAGTCCCTGTGTGCCCCCAGCCCCAGCGACTCTGGAAGGATCAAGAGGAGCCAGGGAAGGTTGTGAGGAAAGCAACAAGGAGGACCGAAGGCGTGGAGCTCTGCCTGGATGACTAAGTGAGCTAGAATTTCTCTGTTTAGAAAATGATCCGGGCCTGTAAAGCCGTGGCTGGCATGGAGAGGCCTCTCCAATGTTCATCCACCCTTTGATGGCGAGGGTGAGGGAGCCCTAGTCGAGACCCTGCATGCAGGGAGAGATGCTGCCCTCGCTCAGAGGCTCCCAAGTTAAAGGGGGAAGCAGGGATTTCACAGAAGCGAAACCTGCTGTGGGCTACAAAACAAATGAACAGCGTATTCCTCCCAGCTCAGAGGCTGGGGGAGCAGTCAGGGAGTTAGTCTGTGCCTGTGCCATTCTTATTCTTTCTTGGCGTCTGCTTTTGCCCTCTGATGGAGACAAGCTTTTGAGCCAGACCAGCCTCTGATTTGACCCAGGCTACCTGCCCTTATTTTGGAAGGGCTTACGTTTGTTGCAGCGCTGCAGTGATGCTGCACAATCATGCACACTCATACGTCTTGTGAAATACAAGCACATGTCCCTACAGCTGGTGGCTGAAGGTGGAAGCAGGCAGGACGCTGCCCGGGAGGCTGGTTCCTTGGACCCTGACAAAAGGTAGGAGGACCCATGAGTGATGTGGCTGGAATTCAGGCACGCATACGAAATCTTGTGAAACAGGTGGTCTCGGAGAATTTACCATCCTCCAGCTGAGTCACGGCCTCAAGGGTTTCATGTGACTTGCACACCCGTGCTGGTCTTGTTCCCCACCAGCGGGTAAACCTTGATGGGCTCCCAGATCAGCCTTCCTGCTGGGAGGGTTCTGGTGTCACTCAGAGGGCCAAGCGGATGTAGGGGACTGGGTGAAGCCTGGGGAGGCATCTGGCCGTGCCTCATCTTGGCTGCTTTTGGAGGAAGTGCTGACCTTATCCCTGCAAGGTGATCCCCTGGACGTGGTGGTAGGAGGATGTATGGTACTCGCCATCGGGCCTGACGACAGCTCCTTGTCTAGGGACTGTGAGGACGGTGCTACACCTGGTATGGCGTAAAGGACTTTTCTTTAGAGAGCTGGTGTGTCTGGGTGTAAACCCATGGCATCCCTGCCCAGCCCCGTGAAACTGCTCTTGAGTGGAAAGCCAAGTGTGTGCTGTGCTCACCTTTGGTGCAGGCAGCAGAAGCAGGAGAAAAGGTGACGCGTGGGAAGGGAGACACGGGGAAATCTCCCGAGCCCGGTGACAAATGGGTGCCTGCAGGTGTGGCTGTCCTGCAGTGCAAGTTTTTCTGCAGAGGTTAGGAGGTTTAGGCGAGGGCTGGCCCTGCCGTGGGCTGCCAGGGCTTGGCTGGCAGCGGGGCAGCACGTGGCCCAACACCGCAGCTGTCACTTGGCGTCTCCCAAGGCCTTTGTGCTGCGTGAACAAGCAATCAAAATTGTGCCACCTCCTGTTTGTACCTGCTCAGAGGCTCTAGCCTGTGGTTTGTTAAAACCCCTCCTTGTTATCTTGCTCCTTCCGCTTACACATTGCTTCCGAGGGGATGAGACAGACCGCTCTACGCCCAGGAACGAAATGGATCACCTTAATGCCAAGGTCCTCCTTTGCTCCTCCTTTCCCCTGTTTCCACTGAGCTGGTGGCCAGGGTAAACCTCAGGAGGCTCCTCTGGGAGGTGGGGGGTGGCCTCTGTCCCTTAAGGTAGGGCCGGGAGCTGGGTTGCCACCTGTTGCTGGCGTTGGTTCGTGTGAGCTTTCCTGTTTGTTGTAGGGTTGTTTGTAGGAGGCAGCGGCTGGATGTGTTTCCTGCCGTAATGAGTGCTGACCCCTGCACCCCTTGGCAGGCACTGGCTCTTTGTGGAAAAAAAAATGAGGAGGCACTCAGTGAAGTGAGACAGAAAACAAACAGAGCGGGCAGGAGGCTGCGGCCGGGCAGCGCCGGCCGAGGAGGCCGGGTTCCTGGCGCAGGGATGTGGGCGCTCTCCAGACGGAAGCAGGAGGTGGCTGGAAAAACAACGTGGCAGAGCAGCGCACAGCACCCTGCCCTGACATTCCCCCTCCCTATTCCCAGTCGCCCCCTGTCTCCTGCCACCTCCTCCACGACGCCCTTCCTACCCTCCCTTCCCCGGGGCGCTGCGGATGGGTGCCTGGGCAGCAGGACCCGGGCCGTGTGCCAGTGGTGGTACCCGACACCTCTTCTCCTCCTCCGCGGATGCCACCAGACCCACATGGCCCCAGCCCCGTGACCTCAGCCAGGGCCTGAGGCTCTCCCCCAAGAGCAGGGGGCTGCGGAAGCAGGGGGACACGCCACCTTCAAATACACCGAGCACAGGGCTGGCCCTGGCTCTGTCCTCCCCAGGTATGTCTGTGGGGTCGGTCCCTGCCCTGCTTTCTTGGGACACCGTTGTGACCCAGGAGGGGCTGGGAGCGGGGCCAGTGGCTTGGCTGGGCAAGGGGCAGCATGTCGAGGACTTGCTGGGGACCTGCAGGGGCTCTCCAGCCTGTTTGGGGGTGAGATCTGTTTGCTCGGGGACAAGCAGTGGCCCCGGCGGGGTTTCTGTGTGCGAGGGGGTGGCAGTCGTGCTTGCAGGTCCCCCTGCTAATCCTAGGTCAGGGTCCAGGGTGTCTCCTGCCCTCAGGGGCACTGGCGGGCTTGTCAGGAGGGGATTTGGGGATGTTTTCCTTGGAAGCCCAGGTGGTTCAGGAGGGCAAGGCAGGAGCTCTTGGGGAAGGCAGGAGGAGCTGCGCTGCAGATGGCTCCAGCATCGACACGGTGGGGCTCTCTGCCACACAGACCTACCTGTCAGCCCACTCTGGCTTTCCCAAGCAGCCAAGGGACTTCCCAAATCCTTTCCTGTCTCCTGCCAGCTGTGTTTCGGCTCCACCGTCGCTGTGGGCTGCCCCACCTGCCGGGCGGCACCAGGACGAGGAGGCGAGCCCTACCCAACAAAAACCCCAACCGAGCGGGCACCTGCCATCGGGGAAGGTCTCCGCCGCCTTTAAGGCACGGCCAGGGGTGGCAGGGACTACAGATCCCAGCATGCTGCTCCCGGCCATGCCTCCTCCTCCTCCCTCCCTCGCTCCACCTGCTAGGCTGCGGGCGGGGATGCTGTGAAGCCGGCAGCGGGCGGGGGGCATGCCCCGGGGGCGCCGGGGGCTCAGCGCCGGCAGCCCCGCTGCGGATGAGGCCCCGGGAGAGGTGCTGGAGCACCCCATGCTGCGACCCCCGGACTGGAAAAGGACAAGGCAGGCCTGCGGCTTCTGCCGGACAGCTAATCCCCTTCTGCCCTTGGGGAAGCGGGCGGGGGGGTGGCGGAGATGCCCTTTTCGGGGGTCCTGGGGCTGCGTCTCTGGGGAGAGCAACGCCAGGGTGCTGGCAGGATGGTGATGGGGGGAAAGAGGTGGTGGGTAGCGGGAAGGGGACAGCAGTGCCATGGACGCCCTTGGCTTTCCAAGGTGACCCAGGAAAGGACTGCGAAAGCCCCAGGGAAGCATGACTCGGAAAGGGGGGGAGTTTGTGTGGTTCTGGCCAGAGAAGCTGCTGAATTTAAATATGTATTTTCGTGCCGCTGTGCCCTGGGCGTCGGAGGGAGGTGGGGGAGCGCAGGGGGATGGCCACGGCCTGCTGAGCGTGTGCTCTGCTCACAGCCCCAGGATTAGGGGCACGGAGAGCTGCAGGCTCATAAATCCCTTAAGAGCCTGCTGTGGAGCAGCTGGGCAGCCAGCACCCAGCAGCCGCGGCATCTCAGGAAAGCCATTTCCCTTTGGGAGGGAAGGTTTGCTGTCCCCCGGTAAGCGGAATAAGGCTGTGTGTCACAGCCCCCTGGCTGAAGGACTCTGAGCTGTCGGTTTCCAAAGTGCTGCGCTGTGCTCTTGCCATTCGCAGGTTCTGTTTGGCGCCCGGTACTATGGAACACTCACGGGCGGGGGGTTAGAACCAGCACTGACCCTGCTGGGCTTGCGTCCCTCACTCACCCATAAAATCCTGTTTGCTTTCCAGACGGAGAGCAGCCACGAGACTTGCTGGGACCTGCGCTGACGCTTGCTGCACAAGATGACAGCAAGAGATGGCCCCCAAGATAGGTAATGCCAGGCTGTGGGGGGGGTGTGGGGTCACTTCCAGAATACTGGGATGTCAGGGAAGACAGTGGAACCCAGCGTTGGGGGGCACCCATCGTCAGTGGGAACCCATTGTCGGGGAGGACCCAACGTCGGAGGGGACCCAGCGACCATTGGAGTGGTTGCCCTCACCTGCATGCTCACGGGGCTGCTGAGCTCTCCCTTCCCTGAGATGCTCTCTCTGTCAGCTTTTCCATGGCAAACATGCCATAAACTATCCCTGGTGCTGGGACACGCCTGGAGAACCTGACTCCCTCCCAGCTCTGGCAATGGCTGCTGTGCATCTGGGTACCACATGGTGAGGAGCAGCCAGCTTCTCATTGCCTTTGTACTCTCCCAGGGAGGACCTCCCATGGCTCTTCTGCAGTGCCATGTCTTGTCCGGTGGGCCAGGCTAGCAGAGGCTGTGGGGCAGTGACACGGCAATAATCCTGGTGCCTCTGGCTGCGGGGTTGGTCATGGTCTGAAGAGATCCCTGCCCATTGTCCTGCTCCAGACTGCTCTGTCCTCCCCACAGGTACAAGGCTGTCTGGCTGATCTTCTTCATCCTCGGCCTGGGAACACTGCTGCCATGGAATTTCTTCATGACTGCCAGGGAGGTGAGGCCTTCCCTCCTGCTGCTGCTCACAACACTAATCATTCCCTGTCACCTCTAGGGACCATGCTGTAGGTGTGGCAGCATTGCACAGCATATAGCCCCTGTGTTTACATGCAGGAGACAGAAGCCTGGGTGACCTGGGTGGGCAAGTGGCACTGAGGTGTGAGAAGGAGCCCTGGACTATGAATGGGGCTGGAGGGGAACAGGGGTGGCTTGAGTGTGGTGGGGGAAGACCTCGCAGTACTTCAGCCCCACAAGGCTCCTTCTCTCACAGTATTTCATCAGCCGCCTTGCGGACCCAGAGGAGACAAGCCATTTGGGGAACCAGACTGGTGGGGCTGCCTTGCCTCCCTCCTACCTGCAGTCCATGTTTGACAACTTCATGACGCTCTGCGCCATGGTGCCCCTCCTCATCTTCACCTGCCTCAACTCCTTCATCCACCAGCGGTGAGCCTTGCCCCGTCTTTGCCCCTGCCCGCCCCCATAGGGACACCCAGCCCTGGCCAGTGCTTCTGAGCCAAGCCACAGCTCATTCAGTCAAATCAAAGGCAAAGCACTGGTTTCCTCTTCGGGGGTTTGGCTGGGATTCCCATGGGAGAGTTTGGCCCCAGCCTCACAGACTTTTGGGGGGTGGGTTTTCCTCACCAAGACCCTCTCTTGCAGGATTCCCCAGCAGATTCGCATCTCAGGCAGCCTGGTGGCCATTGGGCTGGTGTTTTTAATCACCGCAATCATGGTGAAAGTTGACATGGAGCCTCTTCCTTTCTTCGTCTTTACCATGATCAGCATCGTTTTCATCAACTGTGAGTGAGGCAGCAGAAAGGAATTGGGCTCAGCCCAATTGCTGTGGCTAGTCTCTCTGGGAGAAAAGCATGATCTGCAAGAGATCCAAGGAGGAGGGGGACCTGCCTTGCCTCACAAGGCAGGGGCCTTGGCTCTCTGCAGAGGTACAGCCCATCCTTGCCTTCGGTTTCTTATTTCTGCTCATCTTTCCCCTTCGCAGCCTTTGGTGCCATCCTCCAGAGCAGCCTCTTTGGGCTGGCAGGGCTTCTGCCTGCCAGCTACACAGCTCCCATCATGAGTGGGCAGGGCTTGGCAGGCACCTTTGCTGCTTTGGCGATGATCTTCAGTATTGCCAGTGAGTAATCCCCCCCCCGCAGGTGACAGGGCCTTCCCAGAGCCCTGCTGTTAACAGGATCTGCTGGGCTCATGCCGTAGGGTTGGATGGGAGATGGCAGCAGGGCCTCTCTCCTCTAAGCCCTCATCAGCTTTTTATTTTTTCCCTCCAACTCCTCCCTTCCTGTGCTCCCAGTTGGCGCCCAGCAACCTGAGAGCTTCATCGGTTACTTCACCACAGCCTGTGTGGCGATCGTGCTGGCAATCTTCTCCTACATCCTCCTGCCTCGCATGGTGAGACTTTGCTGTCCCAATTGGGAAGGGTGTGGGAAAATGGGACCTTTGTGCATCACAGCACCAAGACCATGGCACAGTAGAACCCCAGTGTTAGCTTCTACCAGCCTCCACCTCCTAGTTCAGGGCAAGCTCTCCCCTCTCCCAAGGGACCCCTCTGGGATACTTCCCACCTCAGATATCCCCGTATCCTTGGGATACTGTGAAAATGAGCCTCTGGGTGCTCAGGAAAGCATCAATATCAGACACAAGTGGAAGGAATACTTTGCTTATGTTGCATCTGCCCATATCATCCCACATCTGCTATTACCACACAGCCCCTGGCAGCCTTCTTGCATTAGGCATGAATGAGTTCTCCATGGCTGTTTCTCTGCAGGATTTCTTCCGATACTACTCCATGAAGGACAAGACAGAGTACCATGTGTACAACGCAGAGCTGGAGACCAAGAGAGACCTGATTAAGAAAGGTGAGGGCCTGAGAGGAGGAAGAGGAAGGAAAAAAAGGAAGAGCTCAGAAGAAGAATGAGACAGAAGGACTAAATTAGGATCCAACTTTCTGGGGTCTGGTATGCCCTACTTGTGTCTCTCCCTGCAGATGAGCCCAACGGGGTGGAGCAGAATAACTCGAAGATCATACCTATCCACAACCCTGACGAGAAGCCCTCGGTCATCGCTATATTTAAGAAGGTGAGTTGCCATCAACCCCTGCCCTGCCCCTCGTATCAGGGGCTGGGCACAGGCATAGGAGAGCATGGGAGGAGGAGACCAGCCCTGCACTGGTTTCTTGCCCTGTGTTTGGTACCAGCTTCTTCCTTTCATCTGCCTAGCTCTGGGTCATGGCTCTGTCTGTCTGCTTCGTCTTCACTGTCACCATCGGCGTCTTTCCTTCCATCACAGCAAAGGTGTCCACTATCCTCGGAGAGGGAAACAGATGGGGTAAGTGTGTCCAGGGATGGGGTGGGGTAGGAGGAAACTAGGAAGAAGGTAAATGGGAGAAAAGAAAGTGGGGCTTGAAGCAGTAGGTATGGCTGTGCATGATGGTTTGGATGCGGACACTGGCCTGGCTGGGAGACCATTCCAGCCCTTAGTGGGAAACCAGGAGGAGTTAGACCTGAAAGTCTCCATGCAAATGATGGGAGGGCCTGGCGCACCCTGGACTTGTCAGTGACCTTCTCCCCCTGCTGCAGGTCTCTACTTCATCCCTGTGTCCTGCTTTCTGCTCTTTAATGTGTTCGACTGGACAGGACGGAGTCTCACTGCCCTCTTCACATGGGTAAGCATAGGGCAGGGAACAAATTCCCAGGCAGGCTCCATCCCCAGGCCCCTCAGCCAGGGCCTTCATTGGGGCTGCCATCTACAGCACGGAGGAGCTGACTCCTGCCTTGGCTTTAAGTCCTAAGCAGAGATTGATGGGTAACCACAGTGTTGTCCTGTCTTCCTCCCACCCCTCTTTCAGCATGGTTTGGATGAAGCTGCCTGCTCCATTTCAGCCTCTTGGTAAACAAACCTTCACTCCAGCTATGCAAAGAGCCAGGCAGAATGGCGGCAGCGAAAGAGGGTGAAAGACAGGGCAGCCCAAAATAAAACCTCTGGCCTCCGCACGGGACATAGTTGCTTTAAAAAGCCCTGTCCTGAGAGCAGGGCAGAGCCATGCTGTGTGGGTCACAGAGCTGTCTCCTGCCACCTCCCCTGTACAGCTCAGAGCTTCTGGGGCTGAGGGATGGGAGCTGTGATGGGGGTGGGTGAGGAAGGGGGCTGTCCTGTCTGTCTGTCTTCCTGCCCCTTCACCAACCCCCCAGGCGCTGTTTCCCCCTGTATTGTTCAGGCTGTTTGTTTAGAGGAACTCCTCAGCACCACATGTGGTGGGGTCTGTTCAGGCCTGGCTTCCCCAGGGCCTGGAGATGCTTCTTCCTTGGCCATTGCTGCTGGCTGCCCTCGGCCTTGGCTACAAGCCGTGCTGCCTGGTGTCCAGCCCGCAGCCTCCGTGGTGGGATGACCCAGCAGGAGACGTTTCCAAAACAAGACCGTGTGGAAAGTCTGACTGCATGTGGTTTGGGCCTCATTTCCCTGGTTGGGGCCCCGCTCGCTCCTTTTCTCTTCCTCAGGCACAAGAGGCTGTTGCTGCTCTTGCCCACAGACACAGCAGCTGGCCTAACCTCAGCTTCCCGTCTCCTCATGAGGAGCCCCATGGCTGCAACCAGCCCACACAGCTCCCAAGGCAGCTGTGGGTCATTCCTGACCCCAGACCAGTGAGCCCTGTTATCTGTGATCATGGCATCTCACTGAGGGGACGCAGGCACGTCTCATACCAGGGGCTGCCTTGGTCCCAGCTGCAGGGACAACACAGAAGGGTGGTGCCACCTCCTTCATCTGAGCTTCACACATCCAAGGACTCTGTTAGGATCCGAGGAGACCATAACTCAGTTTGTGCCTTTCCCAGCACTGTCCGAAACAGCCCCAGCATAATCCCTTTCCCAGATTGCTGGATCTCGCCCCACTTGGCTGGGGGATGGCGTAGGAGGCTGAAGAGCTGGTTAAAGCCCAGTTTGCAGGCCCTGAGGTGCCAGAGGGGATTTACCTCAGCCACCCTTATCCTGCGTGGTGGTTCGCTGCAGGAGGAGATTGTGTGAGAGTGCACGAGGCTCTCGTGCATGTTGTTTCCAGCAGGGGCTTAGTTGTTCACAAACCCAGCTCAGTATTTTGGCTCTAGTGCTGCTGCTCTCCAAGTCAGCTGGGACAGGACTTTCAGACCTTGTAGTGCCTCCTGACGACCGCAAGCAGTGACACTGAGATTTCTTGCAGCACAGAAGGTCTCTCAGCAACTTTGCCCTCTCTGTGGCTCCTCCACAGCCTCAGCACAGAAGGGACAGCCCCTGTATAGCCGCTGCTACCATGCTGTGGGATGGGGACTGTCTGCTTCTCAGCTGCTCAGTGACCTATGTTTTTCTCCCAGCCCGGGAAAGACAGCTGCCTCCTGCCAGTGATGGTGGCCCTCCGTGTCATCTTCATCCCCCTTTTCATGCTGTGCAACGTGCAGCCCCGTGACTACCTGCCTGTCATATTCTCTCATGACGCCTGGTACATCATCTTCATGATCTTCTTCTCCATCTCCAACGGCTACCTGGCCAGCCTTTGCATGTGCTTCGGGCCCAAGTGAGTAAGAGCTGGTGACGGGGGAAGGGTTGGTTACATCCCCAGGTGCCAGCCTCAGCACAACCAGAGTCTACCTCTGCCCAGCTCTGGTGTGGGCACTCCCCGGGGGGATGCAGGCGCAGAGGGGGATCCCTGCACCAACTAGGAAGAGACAATCCCAGTGTCCTGTCTCCAGCCTTCTGCCTCCATATCCTAGAGATGAGGAAGCTGTTTGGGGTCTCCATTCCCCCCAGCCGCCGCGCTGGGGAAGGGGCCAGATGCAGCAAGTGTCTGGAGGGGGGTGAAGCGTGGTGCAGCACCCACAGCTGGGTGAGCAGCCTTGCCCCCAGCGCAGGAGCACGGGCAGCAGGAGAAGCCCAGCTGGGGCTCAGCCAGGCAGGCTGCAGTGCAGGAGGGCAAGAGTCAGAGAGGCATCCTGTGTCCCTGGCACCAGGAGCTTCAGGGTTTCGTGCCTGATGCGCTTCCTCTTTCTCTGTGAGCCCGTGGTGTGGAGGCAGGCTCTTGGAGCCACGGTGGAGTCACTGTAATCATTCTGCTGTAAAGGAGCACAGCTTCTGGTTCCTCTGTGACCTCCTCCTGCCTCTCCGTTGAACTCACAGTGGGGCAGGGGGCCTGACACTTCTTTCTCCGCTAGGAAAGTGCTTGCCCATGAAGCAGAGACAGCTGGAGCTGTGATGGCATTTTTCCTGTCACTGGGCTTGGCTCTAGGAGCTGCTGTCTCCTTCCTGTTCCGAATTCTCATCTAGCAGAGGCACCCAGAGGGTGCAGGGACACCGAGAGATGGTTCCGCATCCTCCTCCGAGGCCCTGGATACCTCGGCGCCATGGGGAGATAAGACCTCACGCCTGCCCCTGCCAAATCACACTGCCATGGCAGACGTTACACCCAGGGACGGTTCCACTCCTGCAGGGTTGGCCTGGCTCCTTGCCACGCTCGGCTGTGTGATGCCTTCAGGCCTACGTGCCTTCCCCTTTCCCATGCTCTGTGTGTGTGTGTGTGTGTGTGTGTGTGTGTGTGTGTGTTTGTAAGACCCCCAGGATCTCACAGAGGTCCAGTCGCCTCCCACGCTGCATCATTGCCCCAGCTGAAGGCCAAAAGCCATTTTCAGCCTCCTCCTCTCTAACAGAGTTGAAGGCTGGTGTCCAGTGTTATTCCCTCTCTTGCCCTTGTCCCCAAGCCACCTAGGGACTTGCATTCCTCTCCTTCTGGCAGGCCTGGAAACATCCCACACCACTTCTACTGGCGAGACTTGCAAATGGGTAGAAGCCCCCCAGCCCCGCTGTCTGTTAGGCGCACATCCCCCTGCCCAGCAGTGTCCCAGGGGCATGGGCATCCGTGTCCCACCCATAAAGAGCCAAGGCCGTGGCTAGGCTGAGGGAGGAGGAGGAGGTCCCTACACCCCACCTTCTTCTCCTTCTCCTTGCCTTTGTTCCCTAGTTTTTGTCATTCTGCCGTTGTTTTTTTCCTGCCCTCTGACTGTGTGACAGGTCCCACCCGTGGGCTGCAAGAGGAGGCAATCCCCTTCCCTGCACAGGCTGCCTTCCCTGCCCGCCTGTGCCTCCCTTGGCTTTCGCATCCCTCGTCTCTGTAAACGTGTCTGTACAGTTGCTGTTTTTCTATTAAAAAAAAAAAAAGACCAAAACTGCCCCTTTGGGTATTGTGTGTGTGTGTTTTTCTGTCACCACAGGGGAGAGGGCTGCGGAGGGGCAGGGGCTGAGGGGAGGGGGCACTGGGAATTTCCTGAGCATCACAGGATCACAGAATGGTTGGAGTTGGAAGGGACTTTAAAGATCATCCAGGTCCATCCCTGTGATGGAACCAGATGATCTTTAAGCCTTGTAGCCAGCAGAGCATCATGTGGGTCCCCTGCAAGGGGGACCAGTGGCTCTGTGCTCCGGGGCCACGACCAGCGTGGGAGGGGGGGTGCTCAGCACCTCTGATAAGGTGTTTGGGGGGATGCACCCGCACATTTTGGGGGGCGCACACCCCCAGGAGCTTCCATTGCGCCTGGGAACAACCGCAGTGCCACCTCCTGCTCCGGGGGAGGAACTACAGCATCCCGCCACCCCTCTGTGTCCCCATCATCCACAGCCGTCACCTCCTCAAAAATTGGGGCCAAAAATGCGCAGGCAGCGCGCGCGCGCACGCACGCACACACGCGCGCACGCACACACGCGCGCGCACACACANNCACACACACACACACACACACACACACACACACACACACACACACACACGCCTGCGGCGAGGGGTCGGCGGGGAGCCCCGGTCGGCAGCAGCGTGGGGGCTACCCGTTACCCCCACCATAACGGCCGATAAACCCCGCGGGCCCTTTAAGGCGGAGGGAGACGGTGGGCGGGGCGCGCCCCTCCGTGCCTATAAAAGGCGGCGGGGAGAGGTGGGTCCATTTCGTAGGTACCTGAACGTGGTGAGGCGGCTGGGTTCCCTTCCCTCGCATCGCCCCCGGTGCAAACGGGCTGTGGTTATCGTGATAGATGCCTGAGGAAGTGCGGCGTGATGAAGAGGAGGAGGTGGTGGAGACCTTCGCCTTCCAGGCGGAGATCGCCCAGCTGATGTCGCTCATCATCAACACCTTCTGCTCCAACGAGGAGGTCTTCCTGCAGGAGCTCATCTCCAACGCCTCTGATGTGAGCCCGGGCCCTGCTCTTGGTCTCCTTTCTCTGCCGGGACGGGGGGAGGAAGGATGCTCAGGGGAGGCTGCACGGGAAGAGGGTGGTGCCTGGGTGACCCCCAAAGCCTGTGGCGCTGGGGGAGGGCGGGGAGGGGGGTGCTGAGGAAGGAGGCTCTGGTGAGCATCATCTTCTCCCCTAGGCACTGGATAAGGTCTGCTGTGAGAGCCTGACTGACCCCTCAAAGCTAGACAAGTGGTAAGGACCTCAAGATTGATATAGTCCCCAACCCCTGGGACCGCACGCTCATGCTGGTGGACACTGGCATTGGGATGACAAAGGTGGACTTCATCAACAACTTGGGCACTGTTGCCAAGTCGGGTACCAAAGCCTTCATGGAAGCCCTGTAGGTGGGTTGCCTTTGGCTCTATGAGTTCCCTAAGGTTTTCTCTGGGGTGTGACCCTAACCCTGCTGCCTTCTTTGCTGTGGGAGCTGTTGGCCTACCCGAGTGTGCTTTCCCTATCTTTCTAGCAGCCGGGAGGAGCTGAGGATGGGACTGGCCACCCGTTAGCACTTGCCTCTTTGTCTTGGTGTGCTGACCCAGTTCTTTGCTGCCGTGAATACGTTCCCAGTGTCTCCTGTCTTTTCAATGGTCCATCAGTCTTTCTCTGCTCTCACAGGCTGGCGCAGACATCTACATGATTGTGCAGTTTGGTGTGTGTTTCTAATCTGCGTATCTAGTGGCTGAGAAGGTGGTGGTTGTTACCAAGCACAGTGATGACGAGCAGTATGCTTGGGAGTCATCAGCTGGGGGCTTCTTCACTGTCCGAACTGACCATGGTACGTATTTCCAAGAAAACAATTTTATTTCTCTGCTGGAAGCACCTCTTTTCTTGGTGCTCCCTAGAGCTGTGCTGCTTTGTTGGTCATGCTTGCTAATGTGAGGTGACAACTAGTGTTTCGGGTCAAGGAGCTGGTCCTACTTGCTCTCTGCCTTTTTATACTATGCCCTGAAGTTCTAAGCTTTGTTTACCAACGCTGTAGGTGAACCCATTGGACAGGGCACCAAAGTGATCCTGTATTTGAAGGAGGACCAGACAGAGTACTTGGAGGAGCGGCGTGTCAAAGAGGTGGTGAAGAAGCACTCGCAGTTCACTGCCTTACCCCATCACGCTCTGTGTATGTAAAGGAAGGACTGTGGGGACTCCCTGGAAAGCTGGAGGCAGGTGTGGATGGTGCTGGGAGCAGGAGCCCAGAAAAGGGCAGAGTACTCTTCTGTTAGCTTCCATAGCTCCTGGCTGCTGGGTATTGAGCAGTGGTGCTCCCAAATTGTGTGGCCAGAGGTGTTTTGAGCAGGGAGCTTATTGGAGATGAAGGTGGTGGGTATCTAGCCACACTTTTCGCCTTTGATCTGTGCAGCTGGAGATCATCTAAACCAACCATGGCTGGAGGAGGGTTTCCTACTCCTTATTTCATCCTCTCAGACAGCTTTTGGTAGGATGTGCTATGGAGGGACTCTGAGGGCTGGTTTCAGGAGAAGCCTTGGTTCCAGATGTTGCATTTATTAGGCCTTAGAGGGCACACGTTTATCTCATCTGGAGCAAAAAGATTCCCAATAATGATTGCCTGGGGCTAAACCTAACTCTTGCTTGTTTCTTGCTTCTTGCTAGAGAAGGAGCATGAGAAGGAGATCAGTGATGATGAGGCAGAAGAGGAGGAAGGTGAGAAAGAAGAGTCAGCATCCAAAGATGAGGAGAAACCCAAAATTGAGGATGTGGGCTCTGATGCTGAGGAGGGAGATAAAGGCAAGAAGAAAAAGACTAAGAAAATCAAGGAGAAATATATTGACCAGGAGGAGCTGAACAAGACCAAGCCTACTTGGACTCGTAACCCTGATGACATCACCCAGGAGGAGTATGGTGAGTTCTACAAAAGCCTCACCAATGACTGGGAGGACCACCTGGCTGTCAAGGTGGGTATTGGGCCACCCTGGTTTCCGGGAAGAGATCAGCCCATACTCAGAGTCACCACATGGTTGTGCCTCAGTGGCACTGAGGGCTCCTGGACCACTTTGTGGTGTCCCAGCCTGCGCTGCAATTCCCGTGTAGCTGGAGGGGTTGGCAGTGCCAGCTTGGAAGCAGGATGAGAGAGTGTTTGGCCTCGGAGAAGTGTGACTCCTCCATCCAGGCCTGCTGGTTGCTAGAGTGCCCTGGCACGTAGGCTGAGGAGTGGGAAATGCAGGCTGCCTGGATGCTAGAAGCCGTGCTGTGCCCCCTGCCAGCTCCAGTGCTGAGGGATGGCTGTTCAGCCTGCCTGCGGTGTGTCCTGGGGGAAAGGGTAGAAGAGAAGCGCTGCAGCATCTCTTTTTCCTTCCTGGCTCTGCAACACTTTTCTGTGGAAGGGCAGCTGGAGTTCAGGGCCCTGCTTTTCAGCCCACGCTGGGCCCCTTCTGACCTCTTTGAGAACAAGAATAATAACATTAAGCTGTATGTGAGGCGTGTCTTCAACATGGACAGCTGTGACGAGCTCATCCCTGAGTACCTAAGTAAGAGCCCCTGTGTGTCAGACTCCCAGTGCAGAGCTGGGACCCCCACAGCCTGTGGTACTGCTCCCAGTATAAAGTGGCTGGCTGAGGCACCAGCTGGTGTGGGTGCAGAGTAGCCAGTGTCCTAGCACTTTTGCTCCTGTGGTGAAGAGCGGAGCTTTTAACCCGACTCCTGTTTTCATCTTCCCTACTCAGACTTCATCTGAGGTGTTGTGGACTCAGAGGACCTGCCTCTGAACATCTCTCGTGAGATGCTCCAGCAGAGCAAGATCCTCAAGGTGATCTGCAAAAAAACATTGTCAAGAAATGCTTGGAACTCTTTGCTGAGCTAGCAGAGGACAAGGAGAACTACAAAAAATTTTGAGGCCTTTTCCAAGAATCTGAAGGTGAGATGGGTACCCTGCACCTGGAGGAGGGAGAGGCCCATGACCTGTTGGCCTGAGGAGCAGGCTTGTCCCTTGAGGGTGGCCAAGTGCATGCAAGTCCTGTCTTGGAGGCTTCATGCTTCTCTTCTGCCCCCAGCTGGGCATCCATGAGGACTCAACCAACCAGAAGCACCTTTCAGAGCTGCTGCATTACCACACATCCCAGTCAGGCGATGAGGTGACTTCACTTTCAGAGTACGTGTCCCATATGAAAGAGACCCAGAAGAGTATCTGCTACATCACAGGTGAGCCAGAGCTCCCCTGTGCCCTAGTGAGGGGGGGAGGCAGATTACCTGCTTACCAGCCCTCACTTGAAGCAAATTACTCAAGTAGGGCCTGCTGCCTTCAGCAGGCTCTCCCTGCTGAGTAACAGCCCGTCTCTTGGAGCTGGGGAAAGACCACCAGGTCTAGAGCCCTGGCTGCAGTTTTTTGCTAGAGTTTCTGAAAGACTGATGCTGTTCATCCTCATGGAAATGGTTCTTAGTGACATCTCATTTCTGCACTCAGGAGAAGAGTAAGGAGCAGGTTGCCAACTCAGCCTTTGTGGAGCATGTGTGGAAGCGTGGCTTTGAGGTGGTGTACATGATGGAGCCCATTGATGAGTACTCTGTGCAGCAGCTCAAGGAGTTTGATGGCAAGACCCTGGTATCAGTCACCAAGGAGGGGCTGGAGCTGCCTGAAGATGAGGAGGAGAAAAAGATGGAGGAGAGCAAGGCCAAGTTTGAGACGCTCTGCAAACTCATGAAGGAGTTTGGACAAGAAGGTGGAGAAGGTGAAGTGGGCAAGGAGCTCAGTCCTGGGCTGGAAGGAGGTGTCTGGGCCCTCCATGACGCAGGCAAGGCCCCCAGCTCAATGCATGCCTCTGATCTCCCTCATCTCCTGCAGAGGAGCTGCTAAAGGAGAATGGAGGTCCCAGCATGCAAGGCACCATCTTGCTCTAAGCAGCCAGGCTCAGGTGAGGGGCACTGACCCAAATGTGTGCATTGATGGGAGAGGGTAAGTGTGGGAAATGTGCAGTGGGTGCTGAAGGTGCTGGCTGAGCTCTCAGAACTGGTTTGTGGAGCAGTCCTGGAGCTCCTTGAAGGAGTGTGCCCAAGTGGACCTGGGGAAAAGACCCTGGGGTATTGTGTGCTGTGGCTGGGCCTGTTTCAGGGCATACAGCTGAACCTTGCTCAGCTAACCCTTGGCTGCATTGGCAGGTAACCATCTCATAAACGGTTGGTCTCATCTCCCTGCTGCATTGTCACCAGCACCTATGGATGGACAGCATCATGAAGGCTTGGGCATTGCGGGACAACTCTACCATGGGCTAAATGATGGCCAAGAAGCACCTGGAGATCAACCCTGACCACCCAGTTGTGGAAACCGTCTGCCAGAAGGCTGATGCTGACAAGAATGACAAAGCTGTCAAAGACCTGATGGTGCTACTCTTCGAAACTGATGTATTGTCCTCTGGTTTCTCCCTGGAAGATCCTCAGACACTCCAACCGCATCTACAAGATGATCAGACTGGGGCTTGGTAAGTGTCTATGCATGTCTGTGGCCTGGGGCAGGTCTGAAAGCAGGTTAGCTGAGCAGGCTAGGGTCCAATTGTCTTGGAGCAAGGTGGGGCCAGTAAGGGAGCCACGCTGGTATGTTGGACAGAACTGTCTGTGTACGTGAAGTGGCCAGGGGCAAGGGGAAACCTGGAAGAAAGCACTGTGGGAGGGCTCGGGGCTCTGAGTGGACTCCCGTGTCCCAGGCTGCTCAAGTGACAAGCTGAGGCTTTTCAGTGCATCATAGTGAATGTCAAAAGTTTGCTATGGAAGATGTGAACCCAGCTGGTGAAACAGCTTGTGCTTGCACCTGGCTTATTTCCCCAAACTGGCATTTTTTAGGCAAAAATGTAAAGGAAGAAGAGCTTGGCATAACTACTGGATGCTAGTAACCCTGTCCCTCCTGTGTCAGCAGGAGTCATCCTTAGCTCCTGGAGAAGCTGTTTCTCTGGGATCACTTGGTGTCACTTGGAGGCCTCATCTCATCCTTTCCTTCCCCAGGCATTGATGAGGACGAGGTGACTGCAGAGGAGCCCAGTGCAGCTGTCCGTGCCCCGTGGAGGGAGATGAAGATGCATCCTGCATGGAAGAGGTAGACTAAAGGAGGAGGAAGCCTCTACCCTATCTCATGCCTGCTTAGAAGGAGGGCTGCTTCCACCAGCTGCTACTGACTCCTTGGTGGTGTCAATTTTGTTTTTCATTTGCTTGATTGTTTGTGGCAGAGTGCAGGAGGGCATGATTCCTTCCTTGTCAGTAGTGAGTGATTCAGGCAGCCTGAGGCCTGTCTGTTCTGTGTCTTTCGGCTTCTGTAGAAACAGCTGATGGGGAGTGGAGCAGAGGAGGCATCAGGTTTCTGCTCTCTCCCCTCCACGGGGTCTCCCGTATTTCCAGTAGACATCAAACTGCTCTCATTCCACTGGGGTGAGAGAACCCTTCCTCTGAGCTGCTGCCTCCCCCAGCCTCCAGAGTAGGATTTTGTATTTCATTTGGCTTAGTTAGTTATTTTTTTGTTTGGTTATTTTGCTGTTGTTTTGTTCTACTGTAATTAAAAGTATCAAAGAATGTGGTTTACACAGCGGGGTCCCTTTTGTTTTATGCCTACCACATCGAAAAGGGTCTCAGCCTGTGCTTGAGGGCATGAGGCTGCTGGTCTCTTCCTTGCCCTGGCTGGTTTTCAGAGCCCTGCTTTAGGTGGCCTCTATCCTTCCCTGCGGTGAAGCACTGTGAAGAGGGTAGGAGAAACACATGACCTGCTGTGCAGGTGTGGTTATCTCCAGCAGGCATTAGTTGTCCACCCAGAGCGCTGCTTGTCCTGCAGCCTTGGAACAAACCTTTCCAATCTGCATGTCAGCTGGGCAAGCTGTGCCAGGGCCTGAACCTGCACTGCTGCTGGCTGGTCCACATGTCCCCTGGCAGGAGCCATCTGCCTGTCCCTTTGCAGTGAAGAGCAGGGGGTGGAGTGACAGCTTGGGACATACTCCAGCTGGCTCTTCAGCTCTTAAGCCAAACTCTTGCTCTGTGTTGACTTCTCCTTTCCTCCCACCTCCAGCAGGCCCTTTCTTGGCTAGTATCTGGCCACCCCCAGCTGCCTGAGGAGCCTGGGGCATTACATCTGATTCATCTGATACCTCATGAGCAGGGTTTATCCCCCTTGGCTGCAATGGCCCCTGGGGTTTGTCAGAAGCAAGTGACACCAACATCAAGTTCTCTCGCTGGCTGCTTCTCAGCAGCCACTAGCACAAAACAGAGTGGGCTTCAGCCAGTGCCCACCTCCAGCAGGGAGGGAGGTGGCAGGCCCTGATGGAGTCCCTCACTGTGCACCAAGGCACTGTGCTGCCAGCGTGACAGCTGCTTGGGTGCAGGCTGCCAGGGCAGCGCAGGAGCTCGAGTTAGCAAATGTCTTCAGGGGGGTTTATTTATCTGAGACAATAGGAAAGAACTGTTTAAAAGATTTCTCTCTATATAGGAAGGTTTTGCCAAACATTAAATTTTTCTTTTGAACTTAGAATGTTTTACTCTTCTTTTTTTTTTCCCTCACTGATTTTTTTTTCTTTATATCTACATTTTAAATTAGAATAGGTATTCCATTCCCAACCTGGCAGACAACCTATGTTTTTTGATGAAATAAAATAATACTCATTCCATTTTCAGTCTGTCAGCAGTTGGTGGAATTGTAGGGGCAGGATGAAAGGTACAGGTACTTTAGAGAGCTCGGAGAAGGAACACAAGTAAAACTGGAGAGCCAGGTGCTCCTTAGCCTGGGCTGTGCTCAGCAGTGGCTCTGCTGTCCCTGCTGGCTCAGCGAACTCAGCACTGTGATAGCAGCTCCTGTCCCTAGGCTCCTCTTTTGTTTCTCTTGTAGCCCTCACCCCAAGTCTTCTCTTTCTCTAGCTCCATTATGTTACAGTCCTGTCTCTGACTGCAGACCTCACCATGATTAGATTACTTAGGCCTACAGATAAGGTTTTTCACCAGGCCTCCTGCAGGTACCAGCAGGATCTACCATCCGTACCTCAGGTCTGCTCTGGTATGGGGCCTGCAGAGCTGGTGTTGGTGCAGGTACAACCTGTAAAAGATAGGATCTTCCAGGGCCTTGCTACAGCAGTGGTGGCCTTGGCTGGCAGGATAAAAAATAAAAAGAATACCATCTCCTTTAGCTCTGCAGGCTGTGGCTATACCCACTGGGGCTGTCCACACAGGGAAACCAGAATCAGAGTTAACAGCTCCTTCACCTGCCCAGTAGTGGTCCAAACCTGGCTGTGCGTGCAGGCATCAGGCCTTGGAGCTTTGGGTCCAACCCTGGCTGATAACCTGCCTGGGCAAAGGCAGAGCCACCTGCATCTGGAGAGAAACGACAGCTTTGCTGTCCTAGAGTGACTAGGGACACAGGAACAGTTGGGAATTCTCTTCCCTCCTTCCAGGTGCATAAAAAAAAAATAAAAAATAAAAAGAATATTTACCCTCAGGGTACTATATGCAGCATTTTTTTTAATTTAATAAAACAAAGAGGAAAAAAACGTTGCCTTTCAAAAGTACCAAAACCTGCTGGCTTGTCAGTCAGGTTGTGTTGAGGAGAAAAGGGTAACCCAGTAAAACCCAGGCTCCTGGGGAAGAGCAGTTTTCACTGCTCCATCCCCTGCTGCCCAGGGAGCAGGTGCCCACTCGCTCCATCCCCTGCTGCCTGTGGAGCAGGAACAAGGCACCGCAAGCGGGCTCTGCCCCATCTCTCAGCCCTCCAGGCACAGTGGGGCTCTGGCCAGGCCCCAGGAAAGCTGGGGCCGGTGCCTCCATCTGGCAGGAAGAAGAGGGGCTATTTGTGCTTCTCTGAATTGCAACTACAAAGCCCAGAAACTGTGGCACCAAGACAGCCCGAGGCGATGCTGGGGCTTCTGGGCAGCGCAGCCTTTGGCCTGTAACAGCAGCGGATGTAACCAAAAAGCAACCTAAAACAACTCAGCAAGCCTTGGGAACCGTACCGGCCAGCTTCAGTCTCTGCATAAAAATGAGTTTGAGATGAAAGGAGTGAAGAAAAGTGTCTTGGAGCAGGGGGAAGGAACTGATAAAAAAAAACAATCTTAGAGGTCCTGATTTTCACTGCAGAGTGCCCTCCCAGAGCAGATCCCAGGCCTGGGGTAGGACAGGCTGGAAGTCCTTCCCTTAGCGGTGCCTGTCCTACCTGGCGCACCTCCTGGGAGGGGGCTGGGAGCTACCCAACCTTGGGACAGGCTCAGCTTGGGACCTGCCTCACATGGAGGTGTTTCAAAACAAGAGCTAGTGTTTTGCTTGCCCTTTCCTCCTGCTGAGCTCTGTAGTAGTGATAGAAATGGAGGATTGTTAGCCAGAGGCAAGACGGTGCCAGGGAAAAGGGCTCACTTGTTCATCAGTGACTTTGGAGCGAAGCCACAAGACAGAGGTGGGGCAGGAGTACCAGCAGTCCCACACTAGTTTTTCCCAGGATGCGAGTCCCCAGGCCCATGCCTTGGCTGGAAGTCTTGGACCCATTAAGGCAAACGGAAAGGTTTGGAGTTGCAGCAGCCCAGAGCATTCCCTGGGCTTGTTCCAGCCCCTTTCCCAGGAGGAGCAGGTAGAAAAGTCAGTCACTGGTCCAGCCTGTCCATACCCCACCCTGCTCCTCAGAGGGTTCTGAGAAATCAAGCAAGTACTCCCAAGTGGAGACAGGCATGGCTTAAATGCCATGGCTCTAGTTCCTTAGACCTTTTGTATAGGGGTGTCTCCTGGCGGGAGCTTCTTACTGCGCTTCTTCATGCGGCTGCGGGCATAGACACGGAGGAAGAGGGCCACGAAGACAACAGCTACGCCCAGCCCACCCACAACAGTGACAGTGTGCCCGTAAATGAGGCAGGAAAGGAGGATGGCAAAGGCCTGGCGGAGTGTCATTATGATGGTGAAGACAGCGGCCCCAAACTGGTTGATGGTGTAGAAGATGAAGAGCTGGCCACAGGCAGAGCACACGGAGAGCAGCACAGCGTGGGCCATGAACTCTGAGTGGCGGGCCATGAAGCGTAACGACTCCAGCAAGGCACCCTGCTCCAAGAGCGAGCCCACCGTGAAAAGGCAGGAGAAGACGTTGACGCCAAACATCATCTGCACAGGAGACATCTTGTAGGTGAAGAGGGCATCCTGCCAGTTGGAAGTGAAGCTGTCGAAGATGATGTAGCCAGCCAGGAGGACTACGCCTGAGAAAGTGGTGACAGTGGACATGTGCCTGTTGGGAGCACTAGAGAGCAGGAACATGCTGACCCCCACGGAGATGAGGGCAGCAGTCAGGTACTCCCAGTACTCGTAACTCTTGCGTGACACCAGTTTGCCCATCATCATCACTGGGATCACTTTGGAGGCCTTGGCCAGCACTTGGGTAGGGAAGCTGACGTATTTGAGTGCCTCATACTGGCACCAGCTGCTGAGGATGTTAGAGAGGGAGGCAAAGGAGTATTTGTACGTAGGAGCCCCGTGGCGTGGCTGCTTGGTCAGGGCACAGTACAGACCGGCCACCGTGAAGGCCAGGATGCGGTTCATGAACACGAGGAACTGGGAGTCCTTGAACTTCTCACCGGGGTCTGTTTCTGTGGCACCGTATGTTCTCGTCATTACACGCTCCTGGAGGACGCCCCATGTGAGGTAGGAGGCCTGCAAAGCAGGAGCAGCACAGGGAGAGTCAGGATCTGCAACAGCAGCTGCAAGCAACCATTGAAAGGATGGACCCCAGGAGATCCTTCCTTGCCCCAGCGCTGCCTCATCCTCTGCATGGCAGTGCTTCCCTGAGACACTAGGAGATGAGGCCACCCCCAGCTCCACCCTTCTGAGGGAACCCACTGTCCCATGCGGTTACAACCAGGAACACTCTGTCCCCAAAATCCTGCTCAGCTTACAGCAAACATCCTGGAATACAGTGAGCGGTTATGCCTAACAGGCAGCTTAACCAGACTGACAGGATCAGGGAACGCCACCGAAGCACAGCTGTGCCTTTAGTGCCAGCTCCCTGGCAGTTTTCCCAGTGGCCTCTACATTGGTTTTCACTTCCAGCTCCCTAGGCCCTGTTCTTCCATCTAAATCAATTCTGGTTACAAACCCAACAGATGAAATTGTCCTCCAGGGATGATCACTGTTCTGGCTGTCACCTCCACTACTGCTGCTGTAACAATACCAAGCCCCCCACAGAAGTCACACAGACTTTCTTTCACCCTCCTGAGAAACTGAGGTACAGAGACATGGAAGGACTTGGTAGTGACCCACAGCACATCTGTATGGGCTGGGATAACAGGCCAGGGTGTCTCTTGCTGGCTGTGGGATACATGGCTTTTTCTATCACATAGCCCATATTTCTATTTTTAATCCACACAGACCCAAAAAGTTGCCCTTCCTAATGACGCTCTGGCTGTAGCTAACACTTAGAGAAACTAAGATTAAAACGTCCTCTTTATCTGTAGCTGAATTCAGTATTTGTTTCCAGTATTCAAATGTAATCCATCAAGGCAGGATGCATCAGGCCCAGAAGGTGACCCAGACGAGAGCCTGGGAGATAAGAAAACTCACCTGATGGCCACAAACCTACCTCCTGTTCCCAGAGCCACACACACACAGGGCCCCTACCTGCAGACCAGCAGCACAGAAGACCAGCTTGAAGACCTGTCGGGCTGTAGAGGACTCAGTGGATTCTGCTCGTGGTGGCAGGGAGCCATCCTCTGGGTGTACAGACTTCACCTCAGAGCCAAACACGCACGATTTGATGACAGGGAAGCAAATGCCTCGGCCTGAAGGCGATAAGAGAACACAGACACAAAATTAACCACAGCCTGGACACCACAAGCCACACCAGCATGAGAGGTGAAGCCTCCCTCCTTACTAGCCTCCATATCTGCTGGTGCCGGGGACTCAGAGGAATTTGTTTCAGGGTAGCACCTAGACATCACTGGGATACAGCTCCGTGAGCAGTCCACTCTTGGGCTGACAACGCGGGTCAGGGAAACGACCAGTCAGCGTTGAAAAGGGTGCAGAGAGCTCACAGGGTGGCAGGATGTGGAAGGGAATCTCCTGCCCTTACCTGTCTCCAGGTAATTCCTTCTCTTGAAGTACTGGATGAGGAGGAATCCTGGCACCACAATACTCGCGTAGCCAGCAGCATTGATAAAGAAACGGAACAGCCAGAAATCCCCCCAAGAGTCCTGCAGGGCAGCGGGGATCTCTTCACCAGCAGCCATGGTAGGGAGGGAAGCCAGCATGAGGGGAAGGCAAAATCTGCAGAGAGAAAAGGCAGGCTGTGGACAAGCGGCACACGGCCAGCTCCACGCTGCACACCTGTGCCACCCGGCCTGCTCCCCACCGACAGGCAGCTCTCAGGTCCCACAAGAGCAACCATGGCAGCATATGGAGTAGGAAAAGCCCTTTGAAGTTCAAGAGCACATGCCAGACATTCACGTTTGCTTCTGTTAAGGGTGTTTGCTCTGGCTTGGGAACACATAGACTTAGAAACTTGGACTTCCAAGAACAGAGAGAACATTTGAACACTGTTGGAACCATCTGGTTTTGACAATGTCTTTACTCCAAATGCAAGGAACACTGAACACCTCCCCTTCTGGGGTTATACTTTAGCATAGCTCCTGAGTGGGAAAACAAGGTCACTGAAATGAAGTGACTGCTACTTAGCAGCTCATATTTCAAGTCTGTGGCCAGAGTGACCTTCCCCTGAGACCAAATGGTTCAGAGCTTCCCCTTCCAGCTGCACCAGCTGAGTGGAGGAGAGCCAGGGAGGGCTCAGGCTGCCAGCCTCCCCCAGCTCCCCAAACAACCCTGGGAAGGAGCATGCCAAGGCATTCCCCACAGCAAAGAGGAAAATACCAGGGCTCGCCCACTTGGCAAAACACAGCCAAGAAAATCAGCTCTGGGAAGGAACTTTCCTACCAGCTGGCTGGTTGGGATTTTACCAGCACTATCCGATAAGGTACAGCTGATATTCTTCTGCTACAGCCCTAAGGTGGTGACCTAGCCAGCCTCAAAACAGCTTTAATACTCCCTGAAGGTCTTCCCTCCACTGTCACCTCCCTCAAAGGCAAACCTGTGATATCGAGGGGCCATGAGAAGAACAAATCCACCAGGAAAACAACAGAATGAGCAAGCTGGCAAGGACTTCCTATACCCAAGGCCACCTTCATCCTCCCCTCGCACACAAGCTGTGGCTTCCTGCATCAAGGTAGGAGGTTTCCTTGGTCCATGCTCCATTCCTGCCTCAGTCCCCCCAGTAGAAAAAGCCTCACAATTGTCTTGGGGGCCAGGTGAGGCTGGCTACATAAACTCAGACCAGAAGCAGCTCTGGGCTCCTGTGACAGAAAGGCACAGAGATGTTAATTCCCCCTCCCCAAAAAATAACTGAGTCATAGGAATATAAGACCTATGAAGTGCACCTGGCCTCAACATAATATAGCTATGACTTCTAGTAATTCTCACATGAAACTCACAAACTTAGACCTTTAAAGGCAAGAAAGTCCCCTGCCATTTCACGAACAACAAACTCTCCCCACCAACCTCCAGTCCCCTTGGGAAAGGCCTGAGGGGCTTTTCTTATCCTTGGTTGCTGTGGCCAGGACCCTGGAGTACAGCAACCTGACCTAAGCTAAGGCTGTGTTTCACCCTAAAATCTCCCTTCTGTGACATAAAGGACCCAGAAATTCCCAGCCCAGGGAGAAGTGCAAACAGCTGGGGGTGGGTTTCTGTGTATGCTTTCTATCCTCCCCCTGGTTCTCCCTCATAGAAAAGGCAGTTTGATGCCACCACCATCATATGTCCTGCTGCCGGGGCACTGCAGGATGCAAGAACAGGGCTTGGTGCAGACACCTGGGGCTGAAGTTGCGCATGTTTTCATAGAATGGTTAGAGTTGGAAAGGACCTCAAAGATCATTGAGTTCCANGTTGAGGACACCAGAGCCAGATGCAGTACTCCAGGTGCGTACTCATGAGCGCAGAGTAGAGGGGGAGAATCATGTCCCACGACCTCCTGGAGGTTTGCCCCCTCCCTTTTTTTTTCTTTCTTTCTTTTGTTTGCCTCTATTAAAGTCACCCTGCTTGATCGCAGCAAGGAAGAGGGTGCAGAAAAAGCCACTCGCTTTTGCAGAAGTCGGATATAAGCCGCAGGGTGTGTTGCTACACTCCTGGGCCACGTCTCCCTTCTGACTTGACAAGAGACTCAAAGCCAGCCGGCTCCGTTGGGCCCAGCCGCTTTTACCCGCCACCACACCTGCCACAGCGGGAGGAGAACCACTG
>VXBW01001858.1:736971-753083 GCA_013400375.1 Thinocorus orbignyianus
GGGAGGAGAACCACTGCGTCCCTGAAGAAGGGGGACAATGGTTCTCTCTGTGCCTGCGCTAGCAGCTCCTGGCCCCGCAGGGCTGACTCAGTGCGGCGGGCCAGGCCCCCCCCTCCCCCGGCCGGGCCCGGGGTAAGAACAGGGACGCCAGTGTTACAGGTAGAGCGGAGGCGGGGATGCCGAGGAGGCATGAAAGGAGCCTTAGTCTGCAGCCAGAGGAACACCCAGGCAGCCCAGCCCAGCCGAGCCACCCTCGGCTGCTGCCCCCCACCATATGAAGCCGCCTCTGCCCAGGGGGCTCCCGGGGCCCGCCAGGCCCTACCAGCGGCGGGGGGCGCGGAGGGCGCCCCGGGCTGAGGAGAGGCCTCTCCAGGGCTTTTCTGCCCCAGCCGCTACCGGAGCCCCCATCCGCGAACCGGCCCCACCGAGAGGCTGCGCCCCAGCGGAGCCCCGGGGCGGCCTCCCCCTCCTCCGCCCCGCCACGTCCCCAGGGCGGCGGCGGCAGCCTTCTCCCACCCCTGCCGAGCGGCCCGACCCCGTTCGCCCCATCCCCGGCCTCACTTACCCTCCCGCGGCCCGGCCCCGGCCCCGCTGCCGGCCGGTAGCCCTCAGCTCCGCTCCCGGAGGCGGCGGCGGCGNCCTCACTTCCCCTCCCGCGGCCCGGCCCCGCTGCCGGCCGGTAGCCCTCAGCTCCGCTCCCGGAGGCGGCGGAACCACCGACCGCTGGCGCCCCGCAGCGCCCCCTGCCGCTCCGGAGGGCTGAGGCGCCGCAGGGCCTAGGCGTGTGGGGTTGACCTGTTGTACCCCTCAGGGCTTGTTTAGTATCTTTATCCATGATCTGGATTCAGGGGTTGAGGGCACCCTCACTAAGTTTGCACCTGGGACATGGGAATCCCAGGCACAAATACAGGCTGGGCGGAGAATGTCTGGATAGCAGCCCTGANGGTTTTAAATTGGAAGAGGGGAGATTTAGACTGGATATTAGGAAGAAACAGCCTGCCCAGGGAGGTGGTGGAGTCACCATCCTTGGAGGCATTTAAGAAACGTGTAGATGTGGCACTTCAGGTCATGCTCTAGTGGCCCAGATTGTTGGGTTGAGTGATTTGTGTTGTGAGGTTCGTTTTCCTGTAGTGGTTTTGGGGGGGTTTGTTTTGTTTTATTTTAGTGTTTTTGTTTTTTTGATGTGTGCATGGTTAGACTCGATGATCTCAGAGGTCACTTCCAACCATGAAAATTCTGTGATTCTGTATCTTGGTGGCCAGAGAAGGGTAGCGGGCCAGGGAAGGGGCCAGTATTGTTCCCTCCATGTGCCAGAGTGGGAAATACACCCCAGGGAGGGGAATTCACCAGGCCAAGGAGGCACCAGTTCCATGCCAAAGCACTGGGTTTCCAGGCCTGGTTCTACACCACCCTAAACACCTCGGCCCCGGGAATGCTGAACCTGCAAAAAAACCCCAAAACATTTTGTGGTGCAGAAGCCCTGGAACATCATCCCTGCCTCAGGACTCCGGGTCACCTTTCCCCGGCTGGTGGGGCAGGATGAGGCCTTCACCCACCCCAAGGTGCCCTGTCCCAGAAGCCCTGCACCCCCCATGTCAGCCCCAGGCAAGGCTGCAGGGCCGGCTGCGGCCACCAGGTGGCCACCTGGTAACATTTTACAAGCCAAATTAAAATATATATGTATATATATTTTTTTAAAAATATTTTTTTTAAAAGTGTAGCTCACAGATAGAATCGGCTAGGTTGGATGGGACCTTTAAGTTCATTGTGTCCAACCATCAACCTAGCACTGCCAAAACAACCACTAAACTATGTCCTTCAGCACCACGTCTACCTGTTTTTAAATACCTCCAGAGACGGTGATTCCACCACTTCCCCGGGCAGCCTGTTCCAATGTTTCGTAAACCTTCCAATGAAAATTTTTTTCCTAATATCCACTCTAAACCTTCCCTGGCACAACTTGAGGACGTTTCTTCTTGTCCTACCGCTTGTTACTTGGGAGAAGAGACCAACTCCCACCACTCTACAACCTCTTTTCAGGTTGTTGCTTGTGTTTTTTCTCTGCCCTTCCCATCCAGCCTCATGTTCCACATGAAAGTGGCACCAGAGAAGCCCTGGTGGTGCTGGCTGAGGCCCATGAGCAGAATATGGCTTGTTTGCAGCAGGGTTAAGGCCCTGCCAGAAGGTGGGAGGCAAAGATTCAAAAAGAAATGGAGCAATCCAACCCAGGGCTGCTGAAGAGACCAGGCAAGCTCTGGAAAGGCCTGCAGGGAGCCCATGCTGCTTTCCTGGCAGTATTCCCTTGCTATCTGTCTTTCCAAGAAGGGAGGAGGAAGCTCACTCTAGAGCATCTCGGGGTGATTGCGCCATCCAGGATTTGCCCCAAACAATAGCAGCTGCTCCCAGGCAGCAAGCAGGGAATTTCCCTGGCTGAGGTGGGGTCAGGCGTACAGAGTGTCTCCATTCTCACAGCACCTTGTTGTTGTAGGTTCCCCAGTGCCTTGCACGTGCTCCTCTGGCTTGGAGAGGGGGCAGGGAAGGGTGGTGAGCTGAACAACAGAAAGGATGTGGATTTAACCCTGCTGCCTCTGCTGGAATCTAGAACGCAGGGCAAACCCATGCCCTAAGTTTGTTAACACCCTCCCAAGCCAGAAGATGGTGCAGGATCTTTCCATCCACTTTAGACAAGAGGAAACCATGGGATGTCAAGGTAACAAGATGTCAGGCACGACAGCAGGAGCAGGGATCCACAACCTCGTCTTCCAGCACCTTTGATGCTGTCTTCAGCCTCGATGCCAGACACTAGTCAGGACAGCACAGAAATGGAGCATCAGACCTCGTCCTCGAGCGCTGGAAAGGCTCTGCAAGTGGGGAAGCCCCTCGGTTCTCGCTTACCTTCTGCCTTGCAAGGGAGGAAGCAGGACCCGAGGGAGCAGGCCGGCTGGGGAAGCCCCTGCAGCCCTCACATGCCTGGGCACCCTGAGGTAATGCTCAGCCTCCCCACGCAGCGGGGGAGCAGGGTGGGTTAGATCACATGAGACCTCGGGTGCCCACAGCAAGAACAAACCTTTATTAGAGTGAGTATTAACTCTTCTCACCCCACACTTACTCTGACGGCATCCGGGGGTGCCAGAGGATGCTCTGTCCTCTGTGCAGCATGAAAAGGAGTCCTCTTTTGCTCCTTCTCTGGGTAAGCAGGAGACCCCCCTCTAGTCAGACTTATGGCAGAGAGGGGAAATTCAGTCCTGCTGCAGGGCACAAATACTACAAGAAAAGCCTCCCCTGTGTAGTGTTCATAGTCACACCTTCCTTCCTCTGAGAAGGCAGCCTGAGGCTAACAAAACTTTTCCAGTATGGGCAGGGGAGGGGGAATAACAACATCTCCAAAAGTGTCTCTGCTCCCACTAAACTGCAGGCAGGCAAGGTCCCAGCAGGCAGCAGGGCAACAGCGCAGAGGCAGCCTCAAGGGCCAAAGGAGTCCAGCTGCTCATTCAGAGCACACCACAGGCTTCCCCAAGATCTTCAAGTCATCGAAGGGCAGCAAGGCGAGGAGCTGCAAAGGTCAAGGGTGCAGAGGTGTAAGGATCCAGGGTTCTGTCTCCACTCGGGGCTGAGAAAAGGGCCCAGAACTTCCCCCCTAGCCCTGCAGCCTCCCACCTCCCCAGGAAAGTGCCAAGAAACCCTGTCTGGGTCTTCCATAGGGCTTGATGCAAGAAGCAGTCATCCCACACGTCCCCAGAGCCAATGTCTGCACCCTAGAGGGGAGGACAGGCATGGCTAGAACCTCTTTCTAGGAGCTGCCCCCAAATCATCCGACTCCTGTACCCCCCAACATGCTTACAGAGCCACAGGCCTCCCCCCACAGACTCACATCATCATTGCCATCGGCCAGGTCCTGGGCTGTCTCATCCTCCATGTTTCTCAGCAGGGTGTCAGCCCCAGAGTGTGAGAGGATGGCGGCGATGGCAGCATCCTTGCGGCCCACGGCCAGGTGGAGCGGGGTGCACCCGTTGTACATCTGGGCGTCCACGTATGCCCCATTGCGCAGCAGGAACTGGACAGCCCGGCGGTTGTGGCACTCCACGGCCAGGTGCAACGGGGTCTTCCCACTTGTGCCCTCCTGCAAACCGCAGACCACAAGGGCATGGTTACGGGGTCCCCTCAGTCAGGCCCTGCAGCATCCACCCGCACCCCTTTGGCAGGGTGCAGAGGGTGCAGTCCCCACCCCGACTGCTGTCATGGCACCCAACAGCCCCTCAAGGACCTTTCCTCTCTTCTCCCTCAAAATTTAGTGCCACCAAGCCCCACAGCAGTGCCTGCCTCGAGGCCAGAGGGGTTGCCCAAGGGAGCCAGGCACTGTGCCCAGCCTTACCCGAACATCGATGTTGGCACCGCTCTCCAGCAGCAGAGACATCATGGGGATGTTCCCCTTCAAGGTGCTGATGTGCAAACAGGCTAAGCCTGGGATGTGGAGGTAAGAGAGAGAGCCACAGTCAGCCCAGACCACCCCGAGGCATGCCAGCCCTGATGCTCCTGGCATCTCCGCATACACAACGCACAGTCTCTGCCACAACCCAGCGACTGGGCTTCCCTGGGGGTCTCACCTTGCCAGTTCTGGAGCTGTAGGTCCTGTTGGTGCCCAGGGGCCTGCGCCGTGCCCTCCGGTGGGGCTGAGCCCTGCAGCAGCTGCTGGGCGCACTGCAGGCGCTGCTGCTCGCAGGCCAGGTGCAGCGGCGTGTTGCCATTGCGGTCCTGCAGCCCCGGGTTCACTCCCTTGTGGATCAGCGCCTGGATCACACTGGGCTGCTCCAGGTACACGGCGAGGTGGAGCGGGGTCTAGAGAGGAGGTGAGGACAGAAATTAGGAAAGGAGTCGGGGGGATGCCCTGCAGGACACTAAGTGTGATGAGCCGAGCCAGCCTGGTGGCATGGGCAGCCTGTCATGCAGGAGCCCATCCCTGCCCCCGGGTTAAGCGTGGCTGACAGCAGGGGCCTGCAAATGGCTTGCTGCTCTCCACCCCCCCTCAGCTCAAGGATCATCCATAGGGATGGATCCTGGGAACTCTCCCAGGTTATCTACCTGCCACATTCAAGCCATGCCTGCACCACCCTCCTGGCCAGTCTGCGATGTTCTGGGGCCTGGTAAAGGACCCCTTCACTTTTCCAGTGCTGGGAGCTGCTACAGCTCTCTCTCAGGGTATCTCCCACACCCTTCTTTCCATCCCTGAAAAGGGGCTGCTCACATGGGACCTTCACCATGCACTGGAAGAACTCGGTGTAAGGTCCTGGGAAAAGGGCAGATGGATTGGGCATCTATCCAGGGAACAGCCTGCGGCACCGGCCTTCCTCCCATCTTCTGTCTATCACATCTGCATACCTGGAAAAGATCATTTTGGATCTCCAGCACCTCTCTGGGCAGCTGAGCAATGCAGCAGAGTGCCACAGCTGGGACGCAGTGGATAATGGCCAGGTGAACCAATCTACAGAGAGGATAAAGTGAACAGAAGAGGAAAAAGAAAAGAAAAATGAGTCTTAAGTGCCATGCTGAGGAGCAGAGATCCTCTACTGCTGCATGGAGGAACAACCTCCCCACCTCCTCCAGTCCCTTTCCCTTCCTGCCAGCTCAGAGCTTCTCCATCCTGCCCTCTCCCCAGAGAAGCTCAGCTGCAGGACAAGGCAGGAATATGGCCTGAGGCTCCCCAGGGCAGTCTTTTGCTCTGATCCCCATGGGAAATGTCCTCACTAAGCACTGCAGGGTCCTCCCTTGGACCTCACAGCATGCACGGGGCTTGGACCCAGCACTGGCTGGGCTTTGACCCAGCACTGACCAGAGCCAGGCCTCCAACTGGGACAGGTCCAAAGAGCCTGGGATGCACTTCGCAAAGCCCAAGGGCTGAGTATGGCAGATGTGAATGGACGTCTGGGCTCTGGCAGCTGCCTGGGGAATTCCAGTTCCCCACTGCTGGCTGCGCACTGCACTTCTGCTTTCCCCTCCATGAAGGCAAGTAGCCAAAGCCAGGCAGGAGCCCGGCACTGGTCCAAGATCACCTGCACAGCACAGACCCCATGCCAGCCGGTCTGCCAGCCCGCACCGATTTCCTCTTCTCTCCCCCACATCCTTCCCTTTTGGCACTGCCGTGGCAGGGCTGGCACACAGCCCGCCAGCACAGATGGACACCAGGGGTGCAGCCATCAGAGTCTGGTGGCCAGTAGGATGCCCACATCCTCAGGATTGTGACCCCCACAGCCTCGGGGTAGCCAGGCACCACGGAGTCCCCCAGCCCAAGGAGAGGTTTTATTTCCAGCCAGGACTGATGCCGGCCCCTGGTGCAGTCAGAACAGAAGCGAGAGCACGACGGAAGCAAAGACAAAAGGGAATTTCCAGTCCCCTCTCCTGAAATGTTGTGCTCCCAGGCCCCCCTGCGCAGAGGGACTGGCCACTTGCCACACGGCAGCTCCCTTGGGTCACCCCTGGCCATAGCAGGCAGCAGCGAGGAGTGGGCAGCAGCAAGGAGTGGGCAGCAGCTCCTGCTCTGCAGAGCACAGCAGGCAGGAGCTGAGCCTCCTGCCACCTCCTTGCCATCATGCTGGGGCCCCTGGGTGGCCTTTATCTTTGGCAGTAATCAGCTCCAAAGCAAAGACCAGCAGGCTCGTGGAACCCATGCTGCTTGATGGAGGTGGGCAGGGACGGGGGATGGAGGGAGCTGTGCCAGCCGCAGAAAGACAACCCACTCGCCAGACAGCCCAGCTTCAGGATGCCACCTGCAGTGTAGGGGATGGACAACATTCCTCTGCAGTTTAGAAGGCAAGACCTGGCCCTAAAGCATTGCAGCAAAAAAACAAGGCTGGGGCTGTATTCTTGCTAGCTGTAGCAGGGACATGGGTGTACTAAGGACCCTAGAAACCAGTCCCCAAAACGTCCTTTATGCACCTACTCCCAAAGCACTGCCCAAGGGTTGAACCAGCACATGGGACCCTGGGCATCCTGAGCTGAGCCCAAGTTTTGCTGGCAAAAGAAGGCCAGTTCCTCTTCATCTTCCCACAAGGGGAGAGGCTGACAGGAGAGGCTGCATCCGTGGGGAAGCCCCAGGTCACACTACAGCAGGGAATTCCCCACTGGAAGAAGAGGCCACCCACATTTGCCTCCACACCGCTGCGGGGTGCCCCATCACCACCAGTGCTCCCCAGGGCAGGGGAGGGGGCCATGAGCCAGGGCCGAGCAGCCCCACGGGCAGGGTCTGGCTCCCCTCAGTGGACCCTGTGGCAGGGGCACAGCCAAGGTGGCCAGGCCAGGCTTGCTGGGGGCAGGAATGAGGGGTAGAGCTGGGGAATGAGCTTCAAGAAACCCCCTTGCTACAGTGGGCTCTCGCTGGACCCAGCTTGGGTATGATCTGGGCAGGGAGATTCCCTGCTGCGTTTTGCATCTGGCCCCAGTCCCAGCGGCAGCACCTGTGCCGAAGCGTCCTTTGCCTGCTTGCAGGGACAGCCCCGGTTTCTCCAAACCTGTTCCCAGGCACCACGTGCAGGAGGAGGCCGTGGGATCTGCCTTTTTCAGGTACGGCAGAGATAAGACCTCTCAGACAGGGGACTTTCCAAGGCAATTGGGTTTGAACTTTAAACCCCTGGTGCTTTCACTTTCCAGAGCCATGCTGGGCTCCTCGGGGAGAGAGCAGCACCCGGGGTTGCGTCCCACAGCAGCCAGCCCCTGTGCCCCCAAGAATCCCCCCAGCCCTTCTGCCACGACCCACGCCATGCCTCACTGTCATGTGGGGACAAGTGGGGCAGTCATTCAGGGGAGGTGGAAACCCCAGATAGCCCTCAGCCACTATAGGCACCTTGCTCCTCCTGGGCTGGGTGGCTTTGCAGCTCAGTGAGGTGGTGGAGCCACTTGGGGCTCAGCTATTGCTGAGCAAGTTTGGGCATCTATGCCACAGAGGTGATGGGGGTGACTGTCCCCACCTGGCCAGAGCCCAGGCTTTCGCCTTGATGCTGGGACATGCCTGCTTTGAAGGATTGCTTCCCCTCACTCCCTCTTCCTTCTCCACCCAGGCGCAGCCTCCTCCTGTGCTTTCATTTCTGCATTCATCCCCCCCTTTCCTCCTTGCTAGCCCTCAGCTTCCTGAAACAGCTGTGAGAGCTGTGAGCTGCTCGGGGGAATCGTGGCAGGGCCATCGGGCTGGGATGAGCCCAAGAGTGTGTGTGCACCAAGGCACTCCCTGCCACAGGCAGTGATGCCATCCAGGAATCGGGGTCATCTCTTGAACTCAGGAGAGCTCCCGTGCCCAGGAGAGCTGAGGCGCAGGCATGGTGCCAATCTCCACTTTGCTCTGGCCAAGGCCACAAGCACGTCTCTCTGCCACGGCACCCACACTGTCCAGCCATTGACAGGCTGCTGCGTGCTGGCACCTGGCAGTCACAGCTGAGACCCAGAGCCAGGATATGGAGATACCTGCTCCCTGCCAGACACCCCTCCTCACCCAGCCACGGTCCCCTGTGCCTCTGCCTGCAGCGCCCCTGCCTCCAGCCATGGGGGTGAGTGCCCAAGAGGACTTCTGAAAGGGTAACAGGGAGTTTTGGAACAGGCAGCGGATGGAGGAGCTGTGAACAGGGAAAGTGTGGCCAGCCTAGGAATGCAGACTTCCGGGCTCGTTATCTGCTTTTCCACTTGCTCACCAGCTCCATCCTGGCATAAGGGGACTCGTTAGCACTCTGAATCACAAAGGTCCCACAGTCACAGGGCATTCCTGGCACAAGGTGATCATCATCAGAGCAATAATGGCCCTGGAGCAGAAAGGTCAAGGCCATCCCTGGGGACGTCCCCAGGCCTGAACACGCATCACTGCCATGCCCAAGGTGGCCTTAGTTCAGGCACAGAACACCCATTTCCACAGTGTTGTCCATCTCCCAGGCTTCTGAGAGACCTCAAGGGCCTGGCAGGAGAAGTGTCTGTGTCTGCAGACATCTGTGACTGGAGGCAGGGAGTAAGGGGAAGGGTGACACCCAGCTCTGACACACAAGCAGAACTGATGAAGTCCCACCAGTTCTCTGGCTGCCCTCTTCCCTCCCTCTAGAAAAGGTGCTGACCATGCAGACCATGCTCCCAGGCTGTGGACCAAGACACCTTGTCCTCAAAGTAGCCTCTCCCTTCACAATCTCACCCCAGAAGCACCCAGGACAAGGCATCCAGCATTCACTAGAATTTGCTTTGACAAATTTTTCCTCTTCTCTAGATAAGGTCTCTGTCTGTAGTGGGAACAGTTTGCTCCTGGCTCCTTATTTTGGCTGAGCGGAGCAGTAGGAAATAATGCAAACAATTCACACAAGAGAAACTCGTTAGGGGAGGAAATGGCCCCAGCAGCAATAGAGAACAGAGCGAGGGAGGAGGAAAAGAGCAGGGGAATTCCACGCTTACCCTGCTCTCCTGTTCCAGCCCTGTAACCTGCTAACCGCTTCCTCAGCCTTCAGTGTGAACCTCTGCCAGCAGGCTCAGCAAGCACAGCTCCATCCTGCCCTGCAGTGTTCTGCCAGCCCAGCCCACCTCCCTTCCTCCCTGCATGCCAATGTGATGCTGCCCAGTTCCATAAAACTGTGCCAGCTGTCCTCTGGCAGCTCCAGCGGAGCAGCAGATCCCAGCTGGCTGTGGGCTGATCCCCATGTCCTCTGCTCCTGCCCTGGGTCTCCCGTTCTGCAGGTTTCTTGTCCTCTTCCCTGGGCAAATGCCACTGGGTTTAGCCCCCTGCCTATCTCCATTCTGGGCAGCAGCTGCTTCCCAGCCTGCTGGTCGTGCTGGGAATTGATGGGCAAGCAGGACAGGCAGCCTCCACCTTTCCTGCAGTGCTCTGCAGAGGGTCTGGTCTGATTGCTGGTGGACAACGGGTTCTAGAGGCTGACTGACAGGGGAGGCATTGCCAGAGGGCTGTGGGCGCCTTGTTTTTCAGTGAGGTGAGAGAGGAGGAGGAAGAGGAGGTGGGCAAAATGAAGATGCCCCCATTCTGCACCCCTGGCCTTACACCCTTTAGGCTCTGCACCCACACGTTTGAGCATTTTGCTCCATTTCTGAACAGGTGGTGGGTGCTGGATTGCAGAAACCCTAAACATCAGATGCAGAATGAGGGGTCAGTCTTGCACTACCATCACTGCAGGGGTGATCCAAGCCAGGTTAGCCCATCCCACGAGGATGGAGCTGGTTTCACAGACATGGGCCAAGCAGCAAGACAAATGATTGCAATAAGAGCATCCTGAAAGGTCCACTGGCCGTGGCAATTCCTTTTCAAATGAAGCAAATTCCCATTCTTGCCTGTCAGGAAGAAAGTATGTTCCACAATTTCCATGCACACAGAGATGTCTTAAGGTCAAAACAGCCTCTTGCAAGAGGACAGTGACTGGACTTTGCCAGAGCCAGTACAACACACCCTAACAATCATTTACAGCCCCATGCACATACCCTTGCTGCCTCAGGATTTTCTTTTCATGAGGCACCAGCTGTAGGTCTAGGATGTCTCAAGGGTCCCCCTTCGGCCCTGCATCTGCCTCCGTCAGAGGGGCTTCCCATCTCCGGGGCTCAGAGAGCATCCCACGCAGCTCACTGAGAGACACCCAGCAACCACTCTCAGCTCAGCTCAGCCTCTCTTCCTACGCAGTCATGTCTGACTCCTCTTTTATCCACACTGTATTAAAAAAACCCCAAACCAACAAAAATCAAAACTTTCTTTGTTAATTTAGCTGAGCTCAACCCTTTCCCAGCAGCAGCCAAGCCTGCCTGCAGAGGGCAAGGAACTGAAGCCCTTCCCACCTCGACTGGTCTGTTACAGCTAGGCATCAGGCTTCTGCATCCCAGGACATGGAAATTTCCAGCCATTCTTTCCCCTCCTTTGTGCTGAAGTTCCTGGTGCCTCTCCCCAGCTCCAAGGCAAACTTATGCAGGTGGAAAGTCTGAAGAAACTTCCTCCAGGCCGGGCTGAAGTCATCCCAGCAGGGGAAAAAAATAAATCTCTTCTTGCCTGTGTGATCTCAGAGGGCTGCCAGGACTTGCCCACCTTATGCCAAGGCCATATGTGTGTGACCCCCATGGCAGCCAGGTACTTCTGAAGCCTGTGCAGAGCTGCTTGCCCTCACTTGGAGGGACACCAAGCCCTCTCCTGCTTGCCAAACTCCTGAGCACACACAGATGAAGAGCCAAGAGTCCAGGTACAGGGAGCTGGACCCAGCAGGTTCCCTTCTCCCTCCAGCCATCCCCACGTTAGGATTCATTGTCTTCTTTGCCCCACAGTGGTGGTGTACTAGGGAGCAACTCGGCACGGACCCAAACTCCCCTGGCAATCAGGCAAGGAGCTTTCCAAAGTTACTCTGGAAAAAACAAGAGCATCCCTGCTTCCCATTAACTACGGCCATCCCACTGTTGGGCAGCCAGCAACAGCCCAGCCCAGCTGAGGAGGGGGCTCCCAGTGCAACGAGCAAGCAGGTCTGCTTTCTGCATCAGACTTAAATCTTTAACTTTTCTCCTAAAAGTGTGTCCGTCCAGCCCCTTGCTTCTTTTTCCTTCTTGCACAGTGGTCTCCCCTTGCTGTCACACATTGAGGGCTCCCCCAGGCACACATGCTGGGATCCAGGGGCACGCCGAGTAAGCAGTTGCAGCAGAGCAGGCAGCCTGAGTGGGTACAACCTCCTTTCCCCTGCATGAGGAAGATCTCCAGCACAGGGACAGGGAGGGTTACAGCTGGCACATGCCAGTGAACTAGAACAGAAGTGGCTCTTGGCCCTGCAAGATGAGCCTTTGCGCTCAATGCCTGCCCACGCAGGCAAGGGCTCAGCAGGGAAGGCCCTTTCGCTACCATCACGTGGAGGAAGGTTCAGAACATCAGTTCCCGTGGGGCCTCAGTTTTACTCAATTAACTGTCCCCAAGCCCTTGTGAAGGCATCTCAGCCCACAAGTCACTGGCACGTGATTTCTTATCAGCAGACGGGGCAGCACTTGTCTCTGGTGGAAGGAGGAAGTCAGGCTTCCTCTGCACCCCTCCCTCCCCGAAACATGCACTCAACCAAAACCCACTTGGTCCCATTTTCCACCTGAAGGAGGCTGAGATCTCACTCCTGTGATTGAGCTGGGGCCCCCGACCTTCACCCCCGCAGAGGACCTGCACTGCTTTGCATCCGGAGCCCCGTGCAGAAAACAGACATCCTCCTGTCCCCAGCCTTTCACAGCATGGCACAGTGAGAGAGCCCTGAGCAAGACTCCATGCATTCTACCCAGCTGCCCAAGGAGCCCGTCACTGTGGCATCAGGTGCCAACAGCATAAACTGGCAAGTGGCTCCAAGGACCAGCATGGGCAGAAAGAGAAACACATTTTTAAGTTTAAAAATGTATAGTCTTAGAGGAAGCTCATCCTAATCTCCCACACTGAAGAATCAACTCTGCCTCCTCAGAGCTGGAAAAGGTTGCCATAAGCCTGAGCAAACAGTGATGTCTTCCCTTGTGCTGGAACACGACAGGTGAACCCATCCCACCCCAAAGGAGCTGGTCCCTCACCTACCCCTTTTCCCAGGACACTAGACTCATGAATCTGCCTGGCGAGGGCAGAAGGAGGGGGTTTCCTCAGTGAATCCTAAGGAAGGTTGAGCTTGTCCGGAGGATGGGGCATGGTGATAAAGCTGCCTGCAGTCTGCTCAGAGTTAGCCATGCCTGCAGCTGGAAAGCCCCTCTCTTCGCTTCCACGCACAGCAGTCCCACAGGGACTCAATTCAGCAGAAAAGGAGCTGTTTTACATGGAAGGGATGGATGCTTGGAGACCATTTGATTCACAAGAGAAAAGACAGATACTTGGAGAAGATTGCTTGAGCTTGAGCACACAGGACTTGGTCTCTACCCTGCTGAGGAGTAAGCAGGACAAGTATCGCTACCCTAAGAGCACCCACCATCTTCTACCTGTTCCTCACCTTTGACCTCTCCTGCCAGGCCAGCTCTGCTCTCTCTCCCAAGGACTGATGGGCTTTAGCCCAGTTACTGCAGCTCTAAGTTCCCCGAGGCAGAGGGACTGGGGAGGCGGGGGTGGGTGCAGGGGAGGATGGACAATTGAGGCTTTTGCAAATGATTCTTGGAAGACGGCACCCACACATTTCACTGGCCATCACACCCACATCTCCCCTGTTGACCAATTTCCTTCCTCCAGACACAGGATCCCTTCTAATTTTGGGCATGGGAAGAGCCAGTTTTAGCCCCACTGCTTCACCCTGCCTGGGCTAACGCTTCTCTCCCACAGAGGCCATCAGGAACGAATTCAGGGAAGATCCTGCTGATGCTCCAACTGGCCGAGCACGTGCCCCTCGCCTCCGCCTCCAGCCCATGCACTGCCCCCACAAGCAGCAGGTTTACCCCCAGCTGCCCCTTTGCAGGGACATCTCGAGGTGACATGAGTGGGTGAGCCTGGGAGAGCCAGGGATGGACAGTCAAGACTTCTGCCAGCACCCTTTGTGAGAGCCCAGTGCTCCTCTCCGCTCAGTACCAGCCAGGGTGCCTGGGGAAACAGGAACTCCTCAGCCAAAACCCCTGAACTTTTTGTGTTTTCAGAATTACACTTACAGGAAAGCGTTGTTGCCCAAGTCTACTGAAATGTAATGACAGTATGATTTTAATTCTCGGCCTGGAGATGTTTTGTGGCAGACACTCAAGTAAGGCACACAGGGAAATGTGCTGCTGACGGAGATGAAAAGAAGTCAATGGGCTTGTCTGGTGGGATGAAAGGGATGCAGCCTGTGGCCATCTGATCACTTTTCTCTAGGGAACCTTGTGTTACTGGATGAGCAAATGTTCCTTTGACTTAAGCAGTACTGGTGGCAGTTCAATGAGTTGCTGGGCGCTCTTGAAGTCCCCATTTGCATCGACCAGAGTGGTGGATGTTCAGCATTTCTAAATATAAAAGCCGCCTACCTCTGCCGCAGGGTCAGGACGAGAGACAGGAATAGCAGAGGCAGAAATTCACAGCCTCGCCGCTCTAACCACAAGAATAATGGTTTTTTCCCCAGTGCTGGGAGTGGATCCCAGGACAGCCAGCTCCTGCACAGACATGGCCAGCCCGGAGCTGTACGAGCTGCACCGCCAGCAGACTCCTAGCTCCCTCCCGCCCTCTTTACAGATTTCCTGTTCTGAATTGCACTGTGAGCGAGAGCAAACAGAAGAGCGACTGCAACCATTTAGAGAGCTCTCCGAGGGCCTCTCCTGCCTTCAGTAACCAAGGCACCACCAATTAATGTTTCCCTAGTTAATGAGATGCTTGCGTTAGGCTCTGACCAAGCAAGTCTGACAAGTAAAGGGCTCAGCCACCTTACAAAACAGCCCCAAGCAGCAAAAGCATCTCCAAGCAGCTGCATCCAAAAGAACAGCAAGCAGGGAGCCCTGGGCACACCACAACAGGCTAACCCAGGGGGCTTTTTTGAGGCGTTCCTTCCACAGCTCTGCTCAAAAGACCCCTGTGTCTCCCTCTGTGGATACCTTGCCTCTAGCATTACAGCTGGGAAAGGTGGTGAAGCTCCTCCATGCTGAGAAGTCTCAGTGCCAGCCTGTAGATTGGACAGGACTGGCTATCAGGACGGGCAGTATCCCAGGTGTCCAGCTGGGGAGTGTGGAAGGCTGGGTTTAGCCTAACCTTGCTCACTGCGAGGCTTCCAGCCAATCCTCAGAGCAGATCCCACGGTGAGCGTTAATGAACTAATTAGCAGATGCACAGGCTCCTTCCTAACCAGGAAGTAAACACTGGGGCTGGCTCCCAGCTCATCTTCAGCCTCAGAACCAGATGTGCCCTGCCTGCTCTGACTACTGAAGATAAGTGCTCACTTGTGTCAGTGCCTCTTGGTTTCTCTTCCTCTCGCACCATTACCCAGTATTAAACTCCAGCATGGGTTTGGGGCAAAGCTTTGCCCTTCTCAGCTGCAAGCACACTTTGCTCATGCTCTGTGTGTGCACTCATGATGAAAACCTTCCGTTGAGGGAATGTACGACAGGAAAGAGCTGTGATTAGCTGAAGGCAGTTACCAGAAGCCAAACCAAATACCTCAAGTGTGATGCCTCTGCCTTTGAGAGGGCATTACGGATGTGGGAAGCCCCCCCCCTCATTAAGAGAAACACTCGTCTCCGTCACAGAGGCTCAGGGCAGCAGCCCCGTAGCAGGGAGCGCGTCACAACTGTGTGAAAACTGTGGCTGTGCAGGCGGGTTGGCAAAGCAAGGAGATTTCCACCTGAGAACAAACAGTTCTTGGGTTGCTTGGTCTGTGGCCCTGACACAGCCATCTCAAGGTCCTGCCCTGCACAGCCTATCTCGTTTTGGGTCTTGCTTATACACCATATCCCGCAGCCAAGCCTTTCCCATTGGGGAGGAAACGTTGCATTCTCGGTGCAAGAGGTAGCAGGGGGGCTTGGCTTGCTCCCACATCACCTTCTAGTCACTAGCAGCCCCATAGTAAGTGGAAGTTGGCTTCCCATGGCAAACCTATTCTGTGCCACGTTGCTTGCGGTGCCTCTCCCCGCTCACTCTGCTGGACCCGGCTCGGGTACCCCACTGGTCACCCACCCAAACCCACGGCCGGTGCCAGGCATCCATGCACAGTGCAAGGTGGGAGACTCTCAGGACGTGGGGCTCCGGGAGTCCTCCACAGCCCGCCTGAACGAGCGCTGGGGGCTGGGGACCACTGCCGATAGCGGCCGGCTTATCTCCAGGCTCCGGCTGCGAGGGGCCAAGCCCGGGCCCGGGGGTTCCCGGTGCTCGCAAGCCTTCCCAGGGGAGGGAAGGAGGAGGGAAGGGGCCGCGGTCACTTACGTGTCTCCATCCTCCGAAACGTAGGTGAGCGCCTCCAGCTGCTGCCGGCTGAGCCCCTCGGGCGGCGGCGGCGGCTCCTCGGCGCACCCAGCGGCCGGCAACCCGCTCAGAGGNGAGGCTAAGGCGCCGCGGCTCCTCCTCCTCCTCTTCCTCCTCCTTCTGCCCCTGCCCGCACTGACTCAGCTCCGCCCGGCCCCGCCTGCCCGGGATTCCCCCCCGCCGCCGCCCCGGCACCCCACCGGTACCCCCTAAACGGGGGGCTTGCTTCTCCCCGCCCGCTTCGTCCGCAGGGGCGGCGGGGGAGCAC
>VXBW01001858.1:762836-793800 GCA_013400375.1 Thinocorus orbignyianus
GGGGTGCGGGGCCGGGGGAAGCGGAGAAGGGGCGAGGGAAGCCGCCCGCCCGCCCGTCGCCCCGGCCCCGCTTCTGCATAGCGCTCGCCGGTCACCTCGGGTTCGCCGCGGTGCCCCCAGGGCTGGACCCGGGGCCGGGGTACAGGAGGAAGGGAGACCCTCACAAAAGAGAAGCCGCTGCTTGTGTTTGCTGCAATGGGAAAAGGGTCTTACGCCTGGGGGAAATGGATTTGGAGAGACCCCCCTCCCCGCTTCCCGCAGCCTGGCTTGAGGGGTGCCAGGAGGTGGCACAGCTCTCCGGGACACTGCGAGGGAGGATGCGGTGGGCAGCAGGGGACGGGGCAAAGCTGGGGGTCGTGGCTGGGGCTGCTCCCGGTTGGAGGCTGGCTGGAAGAGTGGGAGGTGCAGACTAGTGCGGGCCGGGTACCAGCACAGCCTTGCCACCAGGTATGCTGCAGTGTGTTTGTCCCCTCAGCTGGTGACTTTTCTGGAGTCCAGGCAGCAAATGCCAAGAAAGGGTCAGGAGGAGCGTGCTCTGTGGGTAGGGAGGCAGATGTGCAATCCCCTTTATCTGCCTCCACAGATCTGCTTGCAGCTTGGGCTTCCCAAGAGGAGAGAAAGCAACCTCACTGGCTAGCGAGACCTACCTTATGCTATGGGGCTGGTGGCCCATGGAAGGCAGCTGGGTAGCATAGGGAGGGCAGTGTTCTCCTGGTGTAGTGGGTTGTCCTCTCTGGTGAGACCACAGCTCAAAGGGCAGCTTGGGGGGCTGCTCAGATGCTGGCGCATCACTTGTCCTCTGCTTTTGAGGAGCTGTGGTTAGCAAGTGCTGCATAATCCTGGTGTTTGCTGCCTCCTTGGCTTAGGAAGAACATGCATGCCCGTGCATGGTTATTCTATATATACAGGCTTATATTTAGATATAAATAATTGTGGGAGAGGAACGCTGAAGTTCAAGGACTGGGAAGCTGTACAAATACCATATACTCAGCTCCGTGGCTGTTCCTCTCTTTCATTCAGCAACTGCTAGTGCCATGAGCCCAGGCTCTCCAAACAGATCCTGGCCAGTGAAACTAAACTGTGAGATGCCTTTTTAGCATGAGAACATGCTTATGCCATGCTGGAATGTCATCTCTTGCCCCCAGTGTCAGTGCTGGTGCAACGTTCAAGAGAGGACAGTGGCTTTTATGAGGTGCCAGAGCAAAGGCTGGCTTGGATGAAAGAAATGTAGCAGGGGCAGTGCCCAGCTGAGTTTTCCTTGTCTGTGATGTCCCTTGCCTCATGGGGATCACGAGAAGATCGTCTGGGCTTTGATTGCTCTGCAGTGGCTGCCAACTAGGGTGTCAGTATAATCTTACCCTGTGGGAGCTGGTGTAAGGGCTGCAGTCCATGACCTGCACTGTTTAGGCTAAGAGCACACTTCCCACGGCCAGAAGCTATCACAGACTTTCATGAAGCAGCTGGTGGAGGAGAGGGAAGCTGCAGCCTCTCCTGGCAGTGCCATGCTTGCTGGTGTCTCATCTGATGCAATGAGGCGAGAGAGACCTTGGTGGCGAGCTTGGATTCACAGACTAAGGGCAATCCTCTTGTCTTCAGAAAAATTCTGAGGGGACTGTGTTCCTGCTCCCATATAGTGCCTCTGTAAGGCTGTGTTGGCAGTACGATGTCCTCATTTCCATCAGGACTCATTGCTGAGCATCCCAGGAGCGTGGCTGAATCCCACCTGTAAGGATCCATTGGACAGGGCTGGCAGGGAGCCATGGAGATGTCTGGGGACTGGAAAATCGGAAATGAGCTCTCTATTGGTTGAAGGTACCTCATCTTGGCATGTCTTGGGTCATTGTGCCTTGAAGCCATGTAAGACTTCAGGTGCTGCTTAGCTTGTCCCAGCAAGGCAAGTAGCAAGAGCTACTGGCTGGAGGTGGTTGGAGTGGGCTGGCTGAGCCCTTGTTCTCTGTCAGCATCACATGCCCTACACTTAATTGTGGTGAGCTGAATCCCACTCAGCAATGCATTTCCACCTTGGAGGGTATGAAAGGCCAGGGGACAAGCTCTTCAGCCTGGGAACAAGTGAAAAAATGCCCTTGTCCTGTGCTCAGGTGGGATCTGATGGATAGAACCAGTCCTCCTCCGAACTGCTGTGTGAAATGGACACCTTGGTACCATTGCAGGAGCTGACTGCTGGCAGGGTCTCCTGGCTCCTAGATGCTCAGCCTTCCCCTTTTCTCTGCAGTTGGCAGCACTGCCAGCCTGGGGCTGAGCCAACTTTTTTCTAGGCAAGTAGTTCCTATCTCTGGGCAGTTGGCATGTGGGGTGTGATGCTGGGGTTTGCTAGGACCATCCTCACCAGGAGTTGCCCGTGTCTGTCCAGGGCCTTGGAAGACAGTAACAGTTCCTAGAAATGACTGGATCCTTCCCACCTGCCTTGTTCTGGGGATTTGAGGTCAGAGGGGACAGGGCTCACTAAATTGTTGCATGATGTAAGCAAATCAGCAGGGCAGGGCCATGGAAACTGATGCTCAGGAATCCCACTGGAGTCCCCTGCAAGCTGCTGCCACAGCCTGGCACTCAGGAGCTACTTGGGCCTTCAGGCCCCTGCTCTGGGGCTTTTAGTTTGTTTTTTTCTTCAGCCCTGTAGGGGGCTGTCTCTGGGACACCTAACCCTGTGTACCCCGGGACACCTTGTAAAGCGAGGGCTTAACATTCTGGGGTTGAATTGGGGGTTTCATGCTGGTCTCTGCAGGTAGAGGTGCAGGAGATGAGGACATGGGAACACTTGTTAAATGGAGGAATGGGAGATGGGGCCAGGGGCAAGCTGTTTCAGAGAGTAGCTTTGAAGAGCTTGAAGGATTTCTGGAGTTGTTTAGCCTTCAAAGTTGCAGGGTCAAGGTTGTAGGGGTGATGAAGGTATTTTGGCCCATGTGCTTGGCCACCTGGGCTCTGGGCAGGTTTATCCCCTCGAGGCTTTTTTGAGTATGCCTCAGATCTCAAAGGAGTCTAGTCCAAGCAGTGATAAAGGCCCTCTCTTCTATCGCCTCTGCCCTGTGCCTTGCCAGCATCTCCATTTGCTTCACGGCTGCTCAGAAGTCATCCCTTCCATCCCTTCCCATCCACCCCAGAGCAGCAGGTGCAGGCGTGGGACTCCATCTCCTTTCACCTCAAGGGCAGCATCAGAGCAAACACTGTACAAGGTACAGGAGGCTATAGCAACACTCCACCCCTTTCCTTTCCCAGTGTGTGTTATGATTAGCACCCAGGCACCTGGTAAGAGTTATCCCAAGTGATCTATGTGGTGCGCTGAAGTACAGAGAAGAGCATTGATTGGGGTCCCACAAAGGGGTTGACGAAGCCATGACTGGACCAGTTCTGCCCTCCAGCACTGCAGAGATGTGCAGGTGCACCTGAAATAGAGGATTTGTTCACTACTCTCTCGTGCTGGAGCCTGGGCAATGGGGGAGATCCCAGCAATGGAGGGAAGCCTTGTTTTCAGTGAAGTAGGGCAAGCCTTTTGCCTCGTTCCATCAGACTGCAGCGGGCAGATGATGATGGCATTTATATCAGAGCCTGTTCTCCCAGTGATGCTGTTCTGGGACGGAAAGGATTTACTTTTCCCCAGCTTTCTCATCTGCATGCTTGCTGTGCTGGACTTCTTCAAGGCTGGTAAAGAGCTCGAGTAGGCAGCCTTATTCAGTTGCTTCTGTGGGGGGAAGCTGCGGAGCTGGTTGTTTGCTCCTGTGAGCCCTTTGCAGCCCGGGAGAGGAGCAGGGATGCTGCAGTTCCTACTGGGATTAGATTCTGCAGCTGGCTCCTCCTCCGTCTCTGCTGTGGTTGTATCCCCTGTCATTGCCACTTGATCAGCTTTCCGAAACCCCACCAGCACGGCCAATGTGTATGTTTTTTACCTCAAAAGCCTAGGACGTAACTGGGTTGTAAACAGTTTACAGCAGGAGTTAGCATGACCCTGTAAAAGCGCTGCAGTGGCTAAATGCTGCGTAGTCCTAGGAGGAGACTAATGCATGGACTAGAGCCCTGCTAACACAGTTCCTGGAACTGAGCCTGGGCTGCACTGCACTCCCTACCGCCCTGCCCTGGCTGGGTCACCGCAGTGGGGCTTGCCAGCATCTCCGCAGGGATCACCAGCATCGCCCTTCTCCCGGGCAGGATGACAGGCACTGTGGGATGCAAGGGGCCGGGGAGCCACTGGGAGGTGGAATTAGCTTTCCTGACACAGACCTGGCCAAAAACCTACCTCCCTCATGCCCCTTCCCCAACTTGTCAGATGAACGAGCTGAATGCTTTGCTTTATTCCTTGTGCTCCATTTGCAGTTCCCCCCCTCCCTCCTTCCTCAACAAGGGACTGTTTCTGTGCAAGCCCTCACACCCCACAGACACCCCAGGGTTTGCGTGTGCCTTTCATCTCCTGCTCAGACCCCCTGTGCTTTCTCCTTTGGCCAAGCAGTCCCCTTGGAGCCACCCGGCCGGGGCTGCCGCTGCCGGGGAAGGTTTGCAGCACAGAAGGCAGCGGTGGGAGAGGAAACGCTCAGCTGCCTGCGTAGTGCCACGGCGGCACGGGAGGGCCACGGTGCAGCTGAGCGAAGGCTGAGGGATTTGGGCAGGCTCTCGTCACCACAGCGTGGACCTCAGCAGGGAGGGCGCAGCTCTTCTGCTGGTGACCCCCACTTCCTCTCTCTGATCCCTTTTCAGTTTCTTTTCTGATGTCTTTTTCTTTTCTGATCCCATGGCACTCTGTTCTTGCCCTGTGACTGCGAGGCTGCTGCAGTGGAGGGTCACACTGTGAAGACTGGGACATGCGTGTCCATGCCAGGGCTGCCAAGCAGAGCCACCTCATACCCCTTGGTGTTGCCTGCAGATCACCGCTACCCCACCTGCCTTCCCCGGGCTCTGACTCTCTGTCACTTGTTCTCGCTCTCAGCCAGTTGCCTCAAAGAGGCAGGATCGGTGCTACCGATGCCTGGGGGACCCTCAGAGGATGTGACACCATTCTTCTTGCAGCTGGCGGTCCCCCTAGGATGTGCTGCCTGTTCTGCTCATCGCAGGCTGGCTGCTGGGGCGGGTGGGAAGGGAGCTCCCTGACTCCAGGAGAGAAACCTATGTTGGAGATTTGGGCCAGGTCCAGCCCTGCTAATTGCAGTGGCAGAAGTCCCACTTGCATGGGGTGGACCAGGCTTTGGCAAGGTGTAGGGAGGAAAGATTAGCATGTGGGATTCTAGGGGACCAAGCTAGAGCTGAGGGGCTCCTCAGGGAGACCAGGGGCTACTTCTTAGAGGAAAGAAAAGGCCAAGATCTATCCCTAGACCTGCCAGTGGTGTTGTGACCTGTGTTTCTTGCTTTAATTTTTCATGCAAGAGTTAAAGTGTCCCCCTCCCCGCCCCATTGTTTTCTGGCAGTGTGAGTCCATTAAGCTCTTTGGGATCCCAGGATGAAAGAATTCTCCAGCCCAATGTGCTCAGGAATGGAGGAGGGATGGGGCCAGGCTTGAGCTTCACTGCCCTGTGTGGTGTCATGACTGCTGGCGTTAGCCCCCACAACATCAGAGGTGAGCTCAGGAGCCAAGCTGCGTGCAGCTGAAGGAGAGAGCAAAGCTGGACACCTCTTAGTGAGTTTAGTGGCATCTGCAGAAGGCTGGGGTTCTTGCCACCCACCCCCCCCCCCCCCCCCGACCCCGNATTGTTGGGTTGGATGGCATTAAGTCTTTTGTATAAAAAAGCAACTAACATCTTTGCACATTCTCCCTTTGGGTGTGATGATGTCAGGTCTCACTGACCAAGCTGGATCAATATTTGAGACTTCAGGGTATTGCAGAGAATGACAGAAGTTTCCTTTAGTGGGGTTTTTCCCAGGCTTTTGTGAAACCCTGCATAGTTCCTATGGTGAAGGCATCACTGCAACCTCTTTTCAAAGTCCTATTGCTGATGTCCTGCCCTTTCCTCACCACGAAAGACCTGAGAGCAGCTTTTCCAGAAGTGTAGGATTTTGGGCTGCCACAGCCAAATCCCAGCACAGGCAAGGACATTTGCTGGCAGCCATGAGCCACTACTTGCCCTCCCTGCTGCTGCAGATGGGTAGGGTACTCTTCTCTTCCAGCCCCAACACCTTTTAGGACATTATTCTATATTCCCTTTCTTTCCCACCAGATGTGGCTGCATTTCAGTTGTGGAAAAGTACTTTCCCGATTGTGTGGTTTATAAAGCACTTGAGAAGCACTTTGGGCTGCCAAGTGTTATGGGAATGGCCATTACCAAGCAGAGGCTTTTCCAGCTGCAGAAGTTCCATTTCTCCTCCTTACAGACATCCCAGGCCACTTGTGCAGCCCTGGTAGGGAAAATCTGAATGTTGCTGTTGGTCATTACTGGGGAAGGGGGAGAGGTGAGAGACATGGTGGGATGAACTGTGGTGAGGTGTTTGTTGGGGACAAGCCATCAGGTAGAGCTGCCTGCACTGGTGGTATGAGTGCAGAAGCTGAGGTGTGTGGGGGAGATACCCCAGCCTTCATCGTGCTGTGACATCAGTACCCCTTTCTGGGATGTGGCGGTGGTGCGAGTTGCTCTCCATTGAAGAAGGGGGATGTTTGGGGCATGGGCTGGCAGAGTTGCACTCTGCTGCTCTCCACATCCAGCTGGGCTCTGGCTGTCCCCCAAGGAGGGGCACAGCACCACTAAGGAAAGTGGGAGGTGACAGCTGCCCACACTCTTATCCTGGGGGACTGTCATCCTGGGGGACAACCTGGCTTCTGGTCTGCCTGTTGAGACTAGGAGTCCTACAGCTGCTGCTGTTTGTCCCCATTTGTGGAGTTACAGCGGTGCCACCACTGCTTGCTCCCCTTTCCCCCTGCTGCTGCAGCCTACTGACTCCTCTCTTGTTTTCTCTCCCCTTTTCCTGGTCTCCTGGAGCAGCAGCGGCCGGTGAAGCAGTCTCTCAGCAAGTCCCTGTGCCGAGAGTCCCACTGGAAATGCCTGCTGCTGTCCCTCCTCATGTACGGCTGCATGGGAGCCATGACCTGGTGCCATGTCACCAAGGTGACCCGGCTGACCTTTGACAGCGCTTACAAGGGCAAGTCCATGATGTACCACGACAGCCCCTGTTCCAACGGCTATGTCTACATCCCCTTGGCCTTCCTGGTGATGCTCTACGTGGTCTACCTGGTGGAGTGCTGGCACTGCTACACCCGCAACGAGCTGCAGTACAAGGTGGATGTGGAGAGCGTGCATGAGCGTGTGCAGCGGATGCAGCAGGCCACCCCCTGCATCTGGTGGAAGGCCATCAGCTACCACTATGTCCGCAGGACACGACAGGTCACCCGATACCGCAACGGGGATGCCTACACCACCACCCAAGTGTATCACGAGCGGGTCAACACCCATGTGGCAGAGGCCGAGTTTGATTATTCCAATTGTGGAGTTAAGGATATCTCCAAGGACCTCATTGACTTGGAGAACTACCCAGCCACGCGGCTCCGCTTCACCAAGTGTTTCAGCTTTGCCAATGTGGAGTCAGAGAACTCCTACCTGACCCAACGGGCCCGCTTCTTCACGGAGAATGAGGGCCTAGATGACTACATGGAGGCCAGGGAGGGGATGCACCTCAAAAATGTGGACTTCAAGGAATACATGGTGGCCTTTTCTGACCCAGACAACCTGCCTTGGTATGTATCTCACTATGTCTTCTGGGTGGCGGCTCTGCTGACCTTATCCTGGCCCCTGCGGGTGCTAAATGAGTACCGCACCTCCTACGTCCATTACCATGTGGAGAAACTCTTTGGGTTCGACTACGTGGCAGTGACGCCGGCTGAGGAGCGCTCCTTCTGCCGGAGGATGCCCCGCGTCAATACGGTGGACAGCACCGAGCTGGAGTGGCACATCCGATCCAACCAGCAGCTGGTGCCCAGCTACTCAGAAGCGGTCCTGATGGACTTGGTGGGGCTCTCTGGCTGCACCAGCTACTCCACTTGCCGGTACGGGGGCTACCGGCAGAACTGCGAGCGGTGCCACAGGACTATAAGCAGCTCCTCCATCTTCTCTCGCAGTGCCCTGAGCATCTGCAATGGCAGCCCCAGGATCCCCTTCAGCAGCAGCCGCTTTTCCCTGGGCCGCCTGTATGGCTCCAGGCGAAGCTGCCTCTGGCAGAGCCGGAGTGGGAGCCTGAATGAGCAGAGCTGTCCCACTGAGCAGACCCGCCTCTCCAGCCAGGTGACTGTGGAGGAGGAAGACCCTCCTCCTTACCAGGATGCCCTCTACTTCCCCATCCTCATCGTACACCGCAATGAAGGCTGCCTGAACCATGACCACCGTCACCTCCACCGCAACGGGTCCTGTGTGGAGACCTCACTGTGAAAGCAGAGGGCGGTGAGATCTCGTTGTCCATTGCTTGGCCCGAGCCAGCGCAGGATTTGGAGAGAGGAGCGCACGGGAGGGAGATGGCCCAAGAAGACATCAGGATGGAGCGTACACGGCGTCTCACCCCGGCAGTCATCGAAAGCTCCTCCCACCATGGCTCTGACCTCCTGTAGGGGTGAGTGCTGATGCTCCCCCTGACATGGCACAGAACTCTAGACCAACCACCACATGCAAAAAAAAACAACCCAACCCAACCCCAAACCCGTAATTCATGGCATCAAGATCCAAAGGGGGGAATAAAGACAGGCCTGATGCAGGGAGTGGGGTGCTTTGGCTCCCAGCCCTGGCTCCAGGTTTGCTTGTGCTCCATGGAACCAGCAGCCACCAGAAAGCGCCCTGCTGCACCTCTGCCCACCATGCTGCCCGTGCTGGAATGAGACCCCTCGCAGGGTGGAGGGGAACAGGCCCTTGGGGAGCAGCGTGTAACTGCCTGTGCCTAAAGATCTGGGGCATCCAGGCACATGGAGCTGAGCAGCAGGTTAGAACAAAGGCTGAAAGCCACAAATCCAGCTCTTCCTCTCCCCCCCGACCATTCCCCACTTGTTTTTTTTAGACCATGCTTCGACTGTTACTCTGTTCTCACTGCTGGGAATGGCACCACCTCCAGAAGATCCTGGGCTCGGCTCCTTAGGAAGCCTCGGCACGCCAGCTCCAAGTCAGCATCCCCTAGGTAAAGGGCTTTTGGTTTGGGATTACAGCAGGCAGGCAGCACCGGGGAAAGGATGAATGTGCAAACCCAGATGGAGTGGAGATCTGCAGCACTACTGATCCGCTTGCTGGAGGAGGGCTCAGCTGGAAGGAGGAAACGAGAGGCCCCCGGTGAGCTGGGAAAGGGGAAGAGGATGGCACTGGGACAGGCATCGTGGTAACAGGCGGCACCTCAAGTGGATGGGGTCCCTTCCTGGCTTTGAAGTGTGTCCTAATCGGTTCAGACAAGCCCCAAGGAAGGCTCTGGTAGGTTCAGCTGCAGTTCACTTATTGATAATAGAGCAGCAGAGTGGTGCATGTCTGCAAGAGTGAATTTTGCATGATATCAGGCTGGGCTCTGGCTGCAGACTCTGAGCTGCAGGCTCCTGGCAGCCTGGTTTTGTCAGAGGGCTATGAGAGGCTGGTAGGGGAGAAATACACAAGCACACTGGAGCATCAGGAATCTGGGCTGCGGAAATGGGGAGCAGAAGGATTCCCCGTCTGTGGAGTCCCACCATGGGTGCAGGAACTGGGACTGGCAGGCAGAGAGGTGTCTGCCATGAGGGATGCTCTGCAGAACAGAGACTGGGGAGGCAGTGGAGGGGAACCTGCTTAAAACCAAGCAGTTTGCACTACAGGCACTTTTGCAGAGAGGTGTCAGTCTGTGAGAAGTGAGGTGGCTTCTGTGTAGCCCATTAATCTCTGGGTTCCTCTGCCTTGCTCTTGTCAAGGCAGGTTGCCCTGAGCTCTGTGCTGCCCCTTCTGTCCTGGAAAGGATCTTGGTGGTGCTGGACAAGGAGCTTTCGTGTCACTGAAGCTGCATCAGTGGCTGCAGTGTGCAGGCGCACAGCTTCTCCTTCTCTGTCAACACATCCCCCGATCTCTTGCACCCCCATTCTCAGAAAAGCTGTCTCCTTTTCCATCAGCTTTATGGGGGAGTGCATGCCAAATCATCCAGCAGTTTCTCCAGACAATACTGCTTCTCAGCCTCACGGTGTTTCCCTCATCCACAAGGGCAAACAACGTCTGAGAACAGCAGGTCTTGGGTGTCAAGAGCAAGTCCATTAGCACCTGGGCATTCAAGCTTGGTGCCTGCCTCTGCATCCATTGCAGAAGGGCAAGATGTAACATCAAACAGTAAGGCATTTTATTTAGTTCAGCCAGACTCCCCCCTGCCAATTTATTAGTGAACGGTCTGTTTCTCTAGTCACTGGTTCCTCTCAGGTCCTGAGGAGGCTGCAAATGCACCCTTCCAACACATCAGTCCTCCTTTGAAACTCATCTCTTGCTGGCAAGCCTGCAGCGGTCAGCACCTGGGAAATTTCAAGGCTCCACTTGGCTTTGCCTCTGAAGTGGTCTGTTGTTCTGCTCTTGGTGCCTTGCATGTCCTCATCAGTGTCTCTTGCCCTTGTGCTCCTGGATCTCAAATGCTGAACTCTGAACAATGGTAATTTGAGCAGAAAGGCCCTTAGAATCCCACTTTGTTATGATTCTGTCTTGTAATCTGCCCTTACTATAACTACCAGACCTAGACATTGGCTTAAATAAGAGGGTCCCTTTGAGAACAGGGAAGCATAAGGTCCCTGCTGTGGACATATCCTTCTCCTCGTTTTATTCTCATCATTATTGGCACAGGTTCAGACTGGGTAAAAGCGGCTGTAGCCCTCTTGGCTGCCCTGGAATTTTCTTGCTTAGTGATGACATTTGGCTCGCTGTGCTCTTATGATTCTCTTTCCAAGAGCCTAATGTGAGCCAAGGCTGATGCTGAGGATCCTCGTGACTCTGGGGAGCTAATGGTGTGTGCTTGTATGTCCTGGTGAATCAGGAGACGTTCAGTCAGTGGAGCTGCAATGGATCATTAGTGAGGAATGTGGTCCACTTGTCCTTCCCAACATGTTGTCTTTGAAATCTACACATTGCTTAAATTAGGATACGGATGGCTCATCTTTCTATCTTCAGCCTCCAAGGTGCCTTGGACAGATGTATTTATCCAAGGTTTGGCAGGCCTTTTAGCTCCCCAGGGCAATGACAGTCCTCAGAATAGGGACAGGTTAGTAGGGTCTCTGTGCCCTCATCCTTTAGCACCTGCAGCAGAGTTCTGCTTTCAGGCACCTTGTCCTCTGCTCTTTCTACACCTGTTCATGAGATTGCCTCAATTTGTTCCTCTGGCCCCATTTTCACCCATGAAATCTTAATCTGGAGGTGGTCTGTCTGGGTAGATACATGTGTCGTTGAGGCATGGCTGCTGCTCTGGCCCACGGGATCTATGCAGATTCTTCCTGCTGCTGCTGACCTTCCCCATGTACATAATGCCAGCCATGGCCAGATCCCAGACGTAGTCCCAGTGCCACGGTATTTGGCCATGTAAGACCCACAGCCCCCTGAGGAGAAGTGGAACCTCTCTCAGCAGTGCTCTCCACTGCATGCCAGGATTTCTTGGAGATCCCTTACTCATATTCTTGGCCTTCCTAGCCCACTGTATCTGGGGTAGCTGTACCCACCTCGGTCCAGCCTACTCCATTCTTGCCAGGCTGGAGACCTTCCTGCCCTGTCTTAGGCTCAGGAAAGGGGGATTGCAAACTTGGGCATGGTAGGACAGCGGGACTGGGCAGGTGGGACAGGAGCTGCCTGCTGGCTTGGCAGAGAAGTGGTGGAGCTGAAGAGGACAGGCTGAAACTGGGGTTGGGCTCCCCCTCCTTCTCTCTGTCTCAGTGGCAGGGCAGCACATCTAGCCATGCAAGGAAGTTCATGGCAGACAACTGGGTGCTCCTTTCCCACCCCCAGCCTGGGACATGGCCAGCAGAAAGGCTGCGTGTGCATAGATTTCCTCCTAAGCGTTGGTGAAGGACCCTGCTGCCCCGGGCGAAGGACAGCTGATTTAATTCTCCTTGCAGCTCAGGTTATCAGCACAGATATCCAAAGCCAGTCTGTCCCTGTCCTGGCGCACAGCTTCTCCGTTGGTGGAATGGTCCCCATCTCCCCCGGCAGGCAGACATCCACCCGCCACAGCTCCAGGCTGAGCATCAGCCAGGCGCCTGCTCTTCCTGCAGACTTGTGTCTGCTCTCTGCCTTGTCTGTGTTGGTGACGACGATTCCTTTGGCAGCTCAGTCGATGGCCCAGTCTGCTCCTCTCATGATAGCCTGCTCCCTGATATGTAACCTGAATTCTCCCTGCTGTATCTTAATCCCATTACTTCTCCTCCATTGACTGGTGAGTTTAATTGTCTCTGCTCCTTTTCCCCATGGCCTTCCCGACACAAGTAGGCATTATCTGGTCTCTGGAGCCTTCCCTTCCCCAATCCCAGTGTCTTCTCTCCCTCAGCATCTTACTGGGAAAACCCTGGCTTGTGTGATAGTGTGGAAGTTTTCCCTGTGTAGCAAATCCATCCTTCCTGCTGTGAGCCTGGCCTCAGCAGGAGGAGGGGACCACAGGTGCAAGTGGTGCTTTGGTCTGTCAGCCTGGCAGTGTCCTCATTTCTGGTGCCAGAAGACCTCTTCAAAGCAAGCTAGGCACACAGTGTGGCTGGCCCTTTACGCAAGGAAAGCAGGACAGCCCACATCACCCTTTGGGAAGGTGAAAGCTGGGTGCCTGTCAGCACGAGGGGGCAATAACTAGAGGATCTCCGCAGTCAGATGGCTTTGTTTTTTTCCATACGTCATTCACCCGTTGCAGCTTTCCCTGGGCCAAGAGTCAGGCTCAGTGCTGCACTTGTCAGCAGGCTTTCCTCTCATACCGGGACGAGTGAAATGGGAATGCTGCCAGCTCCTCATCCTGGCACTTTGTGGCATGAATGCTTCCCTAGAAGAGAGCTAGTCCTCACTGCTGCAAGGCTAGACAATATGTTTAGGCTATTTTGTGTTTCCTGTTGCTGCCAATATACTTGCCAGGTACCTAAAAGCTCTCTAGCTTTGCTGGACTAGAAAGAGAGAGAGAATGAGCAGCTCTGGATTAGCTGATCTCCAAGACGCATCGACACCCTCTTATCCATCATTCAGCGCACAGTAAGAGCTTCCCAGATAGCGCCCAGCTCTTTGTTCATGGAGAGCCACGCGATAACACCAACCAGCCTGGTCATACTTCTTGAGCCCTCTGCATGTCATGCAGACCACACCAAGGAGGGAGATTTCAGAGATATGGCTTTCAGGCTTATCAACTGTAGGGGCAGTTTTGTTTGTAGGGTCAGGATAAGGAGAGAGAATCTCATCTTACAGCCAACACCAAGCCTTCCAGAGGCACACACCAGGCAAACACTCAGGATTAGTGCTGGAGAAGCTACTGTTTTTCCAATTTCAAACAAGCACACCACCTGCCTTTTCTCTCCCCATAAAATGCACATGTTAGAGACCTAGCCCATCCCTGCCCTCTTTGTTATCTCTCCACTCATGCTCGAGAGGCTGCAGAGCTCTTCAGCAACTCTGATGGATGTCCGGGAGAGGGGAGTGCAGGAAGAGGGTAGTTAAGTGGAAATTTAAGAAAGTTAGGTCGCATCTGATGCCAGTAACTCACTGCCTGCTGATTAGCCGGTGGGAAGAAGAATATCTTTTAAGCTCTCCCTCCAGCCCTTCCTACCATGGCTTCAGCATTGCTGCCTAGTATCACCAGGGTGCTGCCTTACTTTTAGCAGGGTAAAACCTTGCTGCAATGGGCTCCTACTCTCCTGCAGTAGCTGCAGGGCCTGGGTCTGAAACACTCTACTACCACCAAGAAGCTGTGTTACCAAAGAGCTTGAAGTCTCAGTTTGTGATAAGTGCTTCTAATCATGTTTCATTTGTATTCAGTTGTTAGAATAAGGTCTGTATGAGTATGATTTGGATCCATATCATCTCAGAAATGGGACATGGCTTAATTGTTAGTGATATTTGGTAGTACTGCACCCTGCAATACACATGGACCTAAAGCCTCCACTGACACAGGTCGCACAGGCACCAAAGGTGGGTTCATAGGACCTGGGAGCCCATTGAGGACTTGGGGCTGAGCCCACCTACAGCACTTTTCCCTGTGGCCATTCTGGAAAAAGAGGAAAGGGGTTTAAGTCATGTTTCAGGTAGAAATGAATGGGCTATGTTCGTTAGTAGCGTAATTCTGTTGAAGCCATTGGTACCATACCAATAGGAGCTTGGCTTAGCAACTCTTACTCAGAGTGCTCTGTCCTTGAGTCCAGACAAACTGACCTGTCACAGTGTTGCTTTGATGCACAGAGTTCGTGTTGGGACTTGGCCAACATGAGTGAATGTTGGATATCTACTGTATCTGCAAGCAGTGGGTTGACATTTTCTGCTCTGCTGCCTCCATCACAGCTGCTCTGCCAAGGGAAATGTTATGCCCGTGGATGCAATCTCATCAGCACCCTCAAAAGCAAGCTAACAAGCAAACTGACCTCCACCACACTGGGAGAGGGGCCTTCTCCCACAGGACCATAGCCTTTCTGCACACAAGGGAAAAGATGTCCCGAGGACAGAACTGAACTTGCAAAACCCCTTCCTCCTTCCTTCCTCACCTTGTCTGTCTGTCTGTCTTGAGGGAGGGACAGTTTCTTTGTGGAGTTCAGCAAGCTCCTCTTCCTGCAGCTCGTATCCAGGCTCTACTAACAGGTGCATCATCCACCTATGCAACACTTCCAGGAGCTGACGAGTTTTCAGGAGCCCATTGCAATGTGCGGCATGGCCATCCAGCACTGAGGATAAGCACAGCGGCTGCTGGAAAGCTTAAGTGGGTTTTATTCCTCCCCTCCTCTCAAGGAAGACTTTTTGTTGGGGCTTTTTGTTTGTTCATTTGGTTTTTGTAAAATTCATTTGGGGAAATGAAGCTTGTGAGAAATTGGTACCCATCCTGAACCCTCCCCAGTCCTTCGAACTTTGGGAAGGGATGGATCACCTACTGTGATTATAATTTAGCGGACTTTGTAGAGCAAATTAACTTCACACACAGACACACGAGGTTCTTTCACTCTCCATCAGCACAAGCTGCTTCTGCAATCTTAGCTACTCACATTAGTGAAAGAAAAAGCCTAGCTAGAATGTGGTGAGATGACTTAGTATTTTGTATCAATCCCATGGTCCCAATGTCCATTAGCAGCGCCGTCAGCTGCCGTGCCATGAATCTGGGCTTTGGATGGCAGCCCACAAACTGGTCAGGGTGGAAAGGTTTGGAAAAACTCAAGTCTGTGCGCCTCTCCAGAAGCAGATGCAGGGAGAGGAAGGACTGAAAGCAGACATTGCTTCATGCTCAGCCCAGACAGAAGCTGTTGGGCTCTGTTTGTGCTGCCCCTGCCCTCCAAGGGAGAGCCTGTCCCCCGGGACTGGGTGGAGGGGAAGGAAAGTGACGGCACATCTGATGAAGCAGCATTCACAGCACCATTCAGCCGATTGGGAATAAAAACGTGACAACTAGACCCCAAAATAACAGGATTTCACTTTGGAAACGCCAATGGCTTTTTCAAACTGAAATGAGACTAAAAGCCCTTAACAGCTGTGAGGAGTGTTTTACGTTGCTGTTCCTTGCTTAAAAAAAAAAAAAAATTGACAGTGAGGTGGGTATAAACCTTCTACTTCAGCCAGCTCTGTTAGAAATGTGCAGTGCCAGTGGCAAAATAAATGCTCGAGGAAGACTGAGATGGTGGCCCTGTGGTTTCACGGTGGGGTAGGCTGATCAGGAACAGAGACTGGAGTTTAAAGTCTTCCTCTGCCCCTGGCGGTGTCACCTGGCTGTCTACCCAAGGGTGTGTGTGTGGCAGGCTGTGCTTCTGCCTGCTGGGACCCATGGGCCTGCAGGGGGCTGGTGTGTTTGTGGCTTTGGTCTGGTGTCGCCCATCCGTCCTCGTGACGAGGTCTTTGCAGGGTGACAGTGCTTGTTCCTCACAAGAGGAAACTCCTGACCTGGTTTTTGAGAGGAAATAGTGTAAAGTGTCACATTTGCTGCAGTGAGTGGCAAGGAGCAGGGATAAAAGCATGGAGCAAGCTGTGTTTGAGAACAAGCTAATCCCTTACCTGACTGCCTGACACGGGAGAGCTGCTGGATCTGCTCCCTGGCCAACGCTCTCCAGCTCTTCTCACCTTCCCCAAACCCGATGTGCAAACTGTGAAATGGTGGATGGGTGATGACCTCAGACATGCTGATGGCCAGACCTCACCATAACCCCCAGGTCTGCCAGTAAATGGGCTTCCAACAACCCTCCCTGCCATGGTGTGCCTCCTGCTTGCTTGCTGGAGGGACAGCACAGCCTGCAGGGTGTTGCTGCACAGCCTGGCCTCACTTTTGCATCACTTTGTGTTTTCCCAAAGAATTTCACAGCACTTCTCTGAGCGTTTGTTGACAGGATAGGTTAAACAGACTGAAGTTAGAAAACAGAAGCCCTTGATGTTATGGTGGTCCTGATCTCCAGAGTGCTGGTGCTGTCCCTGAGGAGGAGAGGCAGGTCGGCTCTTGTGGCAGTGTAGGACCAGGGCACAGCATCGTGGCGAAAGCAGCGTGTCTTCTGGGAGTTCTCCCAACATGGGCTCTGTGCTTTTTCACTGGGACTGCGGGCAGCTCTGCTGTGGGCTGAACAAGGTGCAGCTGATGGAGGAGCTAGTTCAGGAGGGCAGAATAGTGTCTAAATGCACAACAAGATGTGGAGAGGAGGGGCTGTAGGAGAACAGCTGGAAAAGGTTTTGCAGATGTGGTGTTTTTTGCAAGAAACACGATGCAAGACAAGGTGCTGTGCTGGTGCAGTGATGCTGCAAGGCAGGGAGGGTAGGCGGTGGAAGAGAGGGAGCAGGGCATTTGATGGAGATGCCCAGGAGCAAAGTGATCTTTCAAAGCATGCTCTGGCAAGGAAACTGGCAGGAGGTATTTCCGAGCTGAGGTGGCCAGAACAAGCCTTGCTGCATCATCAGAGCAGTGATGTTGCCTCCAAGCCCAGCACTGACAGCTCGAGCACGTGTCACCAAAACCACAATGGGTAATGCAGCCACAAGGTGTAAATGTCACTAGTGAATAAATTGCCTTGTGCCTTGGAGAGGCTAATCCATCACGGATGGGGACGGGGATCTGACAGGCTCTGCTATTTCAGGCACAGCCTGTAGGGAGGAGGAACTGCTTCATTTCTGAGCTGTCCCCTCTAACTAGGGAAGCCAATGCAGGGCTTGGCTCTGCACTGCTCTTCAGCTTCCCAGCTGCATGAGCTCAGGCTTCATCCCTCTTCACTGTGACCGAAGGAAGAAGCAGGAGAGGGTCTGGGTCAGTCTAAGGTGCCGTGTCAGCAGGGCGGTGAGTGAGCCATGGCCATAGATAGTTGGTGAGGGGTTTTGGAGGGAGGCTGCTGCACGCAGGGCATGGGTTGTGTAGGTGCCGATGGGGTAAAGCAGCAGGTCCCCAGCAATCAGCAGAGCTTGTGTCACTTGTCTGGGGTGCAGGGCTGTGGCCTGCACCAGGCGTGTTTCAGGCCAGTAGAACCTGGCACCGTGTTTTACAAATTTACCCTTTACTCTTCAATTCAGTTTCATAGCTTTTCCCTAGAAGAGGCAACCTGGAAATGCTCTGAGGCTGCCCCAGCCCAAGCCCTCACCCCATCTGGAGACACTAGGCTGTCCAGGGGGCAGCACACAGGCCTCTCCATTCCCCCCCTGCTCTTCAACCCCAACCTTCAGCACCTTGGGTGTCTCTGCAGAGTGCCAGCAGGTACCCGGGAGGGACAGAAGCTCAGCGTGGACAAATCCAGCCCCATCGGTGCAAAGGCAGCAACCATTTCCATGCGTAGCCTCTGCCCATCCCCACTGCCGCCCGCTTATCCACACCCAGTTGGTGCTCGAAATCAACCTGTCATCCTGTTTATGACATATGCCAGTGTGACACCTTGCAAATCAATGCCTGTGTCACTGTGAGCAGAAGTCACCAGGCTCGGGAAGCCGGCCACTGGCTCCTGCTGCCACTCGGAGCAGCAGAAGCAGGGCTCGCCATCTGCTGCCTGAGGGAGACAGACGGGTGCCCCTGTTCCGGCCCGATAATGTCATCGAAGTGAAAGCCCTTGTGTCGTTCCCCCTCCTCTGCTACCCGACCACCCCTTCGTCTTCCCCACACACCATCGTTCTGGCACAGACCCACAGGTGGGGGGATGCTCCTGGAGCCCCTCTGCTGCTGAGTGCTGCATCAGCAGATGGGGGGGGGGGGGGGGGGGNTCCCAAGAAAGGCACCAGAGGTTTTTCCCTTCTCTAGACAGAGGCCCATATCTGAGCCCCTCTCCTTGAAGCCCCACGGTACTCCTTGGATATGGATCTCATGGGAGGTCCATACTGGCCCTTCCCAGCACCGAGTGACCTGGGCAGTTCCACACCTCAGTAACCAGACCTGAAGGTGACAAGTGACCCATCAGTGATGGGAGTGTTCACACTAGATCTGCTGTTGCTGACAGAGCTTTCATTTTTACCAATCTGTGTGGTGTTTGGAATGGTTTGAGCCCTTGCAAACTGGTAGATAGTCAGTCCTGGGTGTGAGTGAGGGGTGCAGGCTGCTTGGTTTGGGCTTTGCTCTTTGGCCAAGAGAGTGATGGGAGGGAAGGCAAAGGGTTCCCCAGGCAGCAGCTGCCTGTCCAAGGCATTTCTGCATGTGGCAGCTCATGAATATGTTCAGAGCGTGCTCAAGAAGTGTGTTAACAGTCTTGGCCATTTGCAGGAAGAGCAGCCATGAATATCCTGGAAAGCAAGTCAGCGTTTGGTTAGAGGATGATATGTTTTCCCAGGGCCTTTCCTTCCTGGCTCTGGCGGCCAGTTCCTCCTCATGTGTCCACTAGCATGTCTGAGGGATCTCATCGCTGCCCTCTCAGCACGAGCTTTCATTGCACAACTGGCTGACCAGACACAGCCCTGTACTTGGAGCTACAGGCAGGCTTGTCCAGGACCAAGCCACCACCATTAAGCCCCCACCCTCGCTGCTGGAGCTGTTCCTTCATCGGCCTGATGCGGATCTGGGTCTTTTCTGCTGTTTCTGAACACAAGTTCTCATCTCATTCAGGTGTGTCATTCAGTGAAAGTATTTTGTAAATGCAAATAAAAAGAAATAAATCTATTCAATACCTCGGTCTCGAGGATGGGAAACAAGTAGTGGGAGATGCCTGGGTGGGGAGGTTTCACAGCTGCTGCCACCAGTTCGGTTTGCTGGTGGACGTGGTCTCTGGAGCATCCATGAATAGTTGGGAAGGGAGCTATGCAGACCTGCGAGGGCTTGGGGCTGAGCCCTGTTGGCACCCCTCGTGTGGCCACTGGCTCCAGGGACAGCCTCGCACTCCATCCTTTCTGATCTATCTGGGGGTGACATGGCACAGGTGAAGGTCCTGTCAGCAGGGGGCCGGCAGCACCGCCGGCGTCTGTATCCATCAGGCAGAGCAGGGCAGAAGCGGGTACGTGGCGAACAAATTCTTTCTGTGAGCACGGGGAAACAAGTTTCTACTTTTCAACTCTGTCAATATGATCTAGCTCTGTCTGTCTCTATATATATATATATGTACAAACAGTATATCACAATGTTGCCTTTTTTGTTGGAAATATCAAAGTACAAAGATTGTAAACCAAATCGGTGTAATAAAAGTTTCAGATGATTCACTGAGGTGGCTGCCAGCGGTGGGTCTCTGGGCACTGGTGCTGGGCAGGGCTGGGANTTAATTCCCTGCTGACCTCTCCTCAGGAGGGGTGTCAAAAGACCAAGGCAGTTGGCTGTGTGCCCTGACCTGTCCCCGGGTGGCCACGGCCCATGGGGCAGAGGAAGCTGATCCATTTTCAGCCCTGTGGGGTGTGTGGGCCAGAAGTCCCGCAGGAACCCCTCTCGTTTGAAGTTATGTGAAATGGATATTTATTTTTTTGGACCAATTTGCACAGGAGAGCCTTCCGGGTGAGCAGCTGGTTGTAAAGCAGGCTACCACTGGCCAGCAGCATAGCAACCCAAAGCAGGAAGCTGGTGGAGGAGAGACCTATCATTTATCAAATTTGTTTATTTATTTTTCACTTTTCACCACCCGTACCTGAGACTCCAGAGAGGTTTTGCTATAAAATTGAATAAACAAATAAATGGCAATGGCCAGAAAAAGCTGCTGAGGAACTAGAAACAACATCCCCTCTATCCTCTGCATTTCACATCCTCCTCAGGAAAAAGCCTAAAACAGTTGTTCTCCTTGAAGGTTAGGTCTGGACTAGACCATTACGTCGTGGAGACTTTGTCTCAGCTGTTTTACAGGTAGAACAACATCCAGTTGCCTGAAGTTGCTGCCGGAACATGTAAGATTTAGTCTCAGGTACAGTGAGGGAGAGAGCTCAAGAGGCAGTTTGCTTCTGCTTTGCTGCTACAGTCCCATGAGGTCTAATGCCTGTTGCAGGTGCAGTCGTAGGTTGGATGACGGAGATCTGGGGAAGGCTGCTGCTGTGGCAGCCAGAAGTTGAGTGTTCCTCAGGAATACGAATAATAACAAGCCTCTGAAGTGAAGTATCTCCAAGATTGCACTTGCAAAACTCATTGCTCTCTGGAGCGTTTTCTTCAGAGGAGGGTGGCGGGGGATTGCTGCAGGGACTCCAGCCTCGCCGTGTCCTGGTTGGCCCACACAATTTGATGAATGAGGTGCTCGGTCTCCTGGCCCACCTCTGCCAGGCGGAGATCAAACTCAGTCAAAACCTTGTTATCTGCCAGCCCATCAAGCAGCTGCTTCCCACCATCCTGCAAATGGGTGAGAAGAGGGGGTTAGGGGAGGAGATCCAGAATCGAAGCATGTTCCTCCCTTTCCTCCTCCCCAGGGCAACTTCTCCTGCACTTCCCTGCTGCTGGGGAGCCCATGAGATGGTCCCAAAAGCGACAAAGGCCTTTGCACAAGCCCGAAATGTTGCTCGCAGAAGGAGTGTAACCTTATGCAGCACTCAGTGATATGACACATGCTAATGACTCCCTCTGGGTACCGTGTCGGGAGTCCTCATGCTCAGGCTGGTTAATAGCATGGCTGGCGATGATAACCTGAGAGGAGTCTCTGCTCTCTCCTGGCCCCCAGTCCCCAGCTCACTGCTGGCTGGGGACAAAGGACAGCATGATTATCTGTGCTGCTCCTGCTCTCAGCAGTAGTGAGAGCCCTAGTGCTGGAAGTCTCCTGCCCAGATGGCATTTCCCAGGCTGGGCTGGCTTTCCTAGGGGAAAGATCTCACACAGGTGAAGCCCAGCCTGTTTGAGACAGAAAAAACAATGTAGACAGCCTTAGGAAGGTAACTCACTTTAGGGCATTTTCCCTCCCTTACCTGAGGCACTGTCTTTAGGGATGTGACAATTTGACCTGTTTTCCCCCCCCACAGCTATTCCCTTTCGGGTACCAAACACCTTCTGCCTCCATCTCCTCTGTCTAGGAGGTTCCCTCATCCCTGTACTCTGCCTTTTAGACTTTTTGCCAAAAAGGGGCAGCACAAAAAGAAGCAGAAAAGAGTCTCTTTCTAATGGGGTACAGAGGTCAGAATTGGATGCCTGTCTGGCAAAGACACCCATTTCCCCAAAGGTAATGCCAGCAGCTGACTTGTTGGGCTGCTGTGGAGCGTCACAAATGGTTACCAGGAGAGCTCATCAGGAGGAGGATGCTAAGCACAGAGATTATTATTTACTAAGCAAAAATCCTTCTCTCCTTTCCAGCCTTTGCCCCCCTGTATCATTAAAGTCAAATGGTTTTCCACGTCCAGGATCATAAAATTCAGAACTCACAAAAGGTTTTCTGCCATCAAATCCCTTTAAAACCGTTGTCAAACACATTGATGCCGATATTCCTGCCAGCAGGGACAGCTGGTCTTGCTGTCTCTTTATTGTGACAGTGAGAAAAATTGAGGCAGCGCAGAAAGTTTAAAAGCCAGCATGATTGCATTTGGCTGTCTAGTTTCAGATTTCTAAAGCTCTTTTTAATCAGCAGAAGAAAAGCAGTCTGGTTTGTGGGCACATTGCATACTGCAGCTCTTAGAGATGTATTAAGATCTGTGGATGCTCCTCCGTCTAGAAAACGTAAGCTTGTGGTTTAGGAGCCACTTAAAAGCACCCAGACGTGACATTTTTGACCTGCCACACCGCTCTGGAGCTGCAGGGTGAGTTAAAGGAGCTCAGCATCCAAGCCAATTTTCTAACAGTCTCCTCTGAGTGCGTGACGGACAGGAGATATTCTGCGAAGGGTGACACTATCTTTGTGCTGCTGAATGACAGATGGCACATCAGATCCAAAGCACAGAGGATATGCATAAGGCCCTCGTCTCATGCTGCCTATCATTATTATCTACTCCCACGAGTGTGAAGCGGCTGTGATTTTTCCCAGGCATACTCCTTGGTTTTCAGTTTCCTGGGGGGAAAATCCCTCTCTGCCCAGAATCCCAAAACCTGGAAGCCAGATTCAGCCCTGTGACCGGAGCTAGATGTAACGAGTGAGATAAATGTGTGTGCGTGCACAGGAGATGTCCTTCTCCTTCCTGCCATCTGCAAGAGACTCTTCCCTGCTCGTTAACTGATTGTTATCACAGCAAGGCTGCAAAGTGAAGGATGCATTTCCCTCTGTGGCTTCACAGCGGGGTAAGCTCAGCATCTGCTTTGCGAAGCCACCATGCAGGCTCACAAACTGCAAGGAGAAGGGGTTTCTCTTACCAGCCCCAGGTGGTTGCACGAGAGGTTGATACTTGTCAGGGTGGCATTCTGAGCTAGGACCTGGGAGAAAAGTGTGGCAGTTGGCTCTGACAGGTTATTACTTCCCAGATGGATGGACTTCAGGCTGGTGTTGGTCAGCAGGGCACGGCCGATCGCCTCCCCGCCTTCGTCCTCCACGCAGTTGAGGCGGAGATTCAGGGAGGTCAAGGTGGAGTTCTCAGCCAGGGCTTGAGCAAGAGCCTGAGCCCCCAGGTGTCGGATCTGGTTGTTACAGAGATCAAGGATTTCTAATCTGCTGTGGTTGATCAACTTGCCAACAGCTCGTGCCCCCTTATCCCTGATGAGATTGTGGGACAAGTTCAGCTCCACCAAGGAGGGGTGGTCCAGCAAGTTACGGACCAGAAGCCTGGTCTTCTCATCATCTACTTTGCTGCGTGTCAGCTTGAAAACCTGTGAGGATAAAGGACAGAGACATTAAAACAACCAGTGCTTTGGATTCAGCTTTGTACAAGACCTCAAGAGAATTAAGCCCATGACCCTCCAGAGAGGATTCATCTCCCTTCACTTGAGCCACCTTTAGCCAGTAGGCTCAAGTAGTTGCTTCTATAGTAGGCAGATACTTCCAGCAAGCAGAACACACCACTGATGTCCCGTGCCTATTCTAGGGATAAATGGTTCATCTCATGGAAACCCCTGTTCTTCTCCTCTGATTCCACAGGATCTCTGTCACAGGGGGCTAAATTAAATGAGACAAAACTGCCCAGAAGTCTGCAGAGAGCAACAGCAGAACTCACAGTCAAAACTGCATGAACACGGGCAGTGGTGGTAACCACAGTCCTCTTTGTGAAGGGCAATGCCCTACATGGCCAGGGCACCTCAATAGCTACAGGAGGGGTAATTTCTCTTCTAGAAGCCAAGCAGACAAATATTTCCCAAAGCATGTCCATCTGTGGGGAGAGCATTCAGCTGACTCCACCTGGCCGTGCTCTGACTAGTAACACCCTCTGATGTTTCGGAGGGGAGGAGTTGGCTGGCACTGCAGTTGGCACAGAACTGAAGATTGTGTTAGCACCCATAAAGCAAAAGCCTCATCAGTTTCAGGCAAATGTGAGTATTTCCCCATGCTCTTGGGCTCTCTGCTGCTCTGGGGCAAGCTGATATGTATTTACTGAGCATAACCACTAAGAACTGTCCTTAAAGAGAAACTCTCTCTGGGCTTCTCCTCTCCTCCCTCCCAGAATTGTGACACGAGTTAAAAGAGGAATGTTGCTTTCTCTTGGGTTACAGGGAACGTATTTTGTGGGATGAAATATTTCTCTTACTGACCCTTTGACAAAGCTGTTCTAGCAGGGACATATGCAGAACAAGAGACCCAGTGCTAGGCCAGTGAGTTAACATCTCTGCACTCTGCTTACGAAGAGAAGGGTGCTGCCAGCAAGCAGAAAGGGTTCCTGGGTTACTACCCCAGGCAATCTGAATATCTAACTAAGGAAGAAAGATTCAGTTTGGGACACATTACTTTCAAGTTGTGGCACATCTTCACGGCAGCAGCCAGGTTGCAGCAGTCCTGGTAAGAGAAGTTAAAGAGGTTCCACTCAAAGTTCATGCCACAGTCCTTCACACCATAAGTGAGATGAAGCTCTTCAAGGTGAGGGAGAGCAGTAATGAGGGCTCCCAGGTCATAGTGATGCACGGAGACCTCACCGACCTCAAAATCACTCTCTGTGTCAGAGACGTCATCCCCCTCTTCCTTTTGATCCACCTTCAGTGGTGGCAGGAACTGATCAACCTCCAGTTTCCGCACATACTCTTTGCAGATTGGGATGAGATTTAGGACCTGGTTGGGGTCTGTGGTGTTAGGGATGAAACGTTTCAGGATGTTCTCCAAGTGACGTTCGAAGAACATCCGTTTCCAGCTGTGTCCGTAGTTGGAGATGTCACAGACTTGCCAGCGGTCAGTGCAGCACCTCTTCCAGTAGTCCTCATCACTTATTAGGTTGGCAGTCACAGCAAGTGGAAGGCCAGTGGGGAGCCTGTCCAGCACCTTCTGTTGGTGCTCAGGCAGAAGACCGTTCAAAATAGGGTTCTCTGGAGGGGATGAAGAAGAGAAGTTGGTCTGAAGTGCAGGAACCGTGGCTGTCATTATAGTTTTGCCTATATAGTTTTGTCTATAAACTATATATAGTTTTGTGCAGGGAGCTACTCTGCCAGAAAATGTGTAGGATTCATCTCCTACATTTCTGTGTAGGATTTCTAACTTTTACAATAAAACACCAGAATAATTAGGTTTACTCCCATAATATTTGAGATCTACATCAGAGACTTAGCTCCCAGTTTAAACTTAGTTTAAGTGCAGCTTGTATTCAGAGCAGGACTTCTGCATCCAAGAGAGCTAATTTAGCCTTACAGTAACGGGAGAGTTTGGCCTCTCATTTCCTGAACTTTCTCCCTTTGGTTTCTAAGCATACTGAAGAACAATATTTGAGAGCAACTGCCTGTGTGCTTTTCATGCAAGTCCTCGTGCCTTTTTATCTTATGTGTCTGATTGAGTGAACAGATACCCGTTCCTTTCCACTAAGACATACTCTTAGCGTTTAGGTTCCCCTTGTTTAAACAAAAGTTCTCTTTCTCCCTCCAGGCTCTTTCCTGGTACTTGCCCTAAGTCTCAGCTGGCTTCCGTCTAGTGGAAGTTCTTTGTGGTGAGAAACGCCAGAGAAAAGCCATGTGTATTCACAGCATGAGTGCTCAGTGACATGTACATGGTAGTGCTGAAAGACAAAAATCATCAGTGGAGATGCCTCTCTGTGCATGGGAAATCAGATTTTGAGATACGAAGTGGGGTTAGCTTTATATTTCCTCTGTGTCTGTAGCATTTCCTTCCTAAGGACATCCAGAGTTTTACCACAGCCTTTTCCTGGAGCCTATTCTCCACTGTCCCACAGGTGGCACAGCAGTGACCTTCTCCACAAAGTCCCACAACACAAGCAGAGGTGGGACATGTATGGGCAGAACTGGGCTAGCTTCACTCCTGCTCACTCAGGCCACAGCTCAGGTAATGGCATGAGGGTCTCCAAGATACCTAGCACACTGTTTTAATGTGCATCCAAAAAAGTTCAATCCATTTGGCATCAGACTGGCTGATAGGACTGTGAAGGTCTCCTAGTTCAGGCCCCCAAGTACCATCAGTTCCTGGCATAGGGCAGCACTGAGCTCCTCTGTACTGTCTTACAGTCCCAATCTGTCTTTGGTCTTTCATGCCACTCCACTCAGTCAGCTAAAAAGACCCCTTTCCCAGGCAGTTCCCAGGTGAGACATGCTTTTTCTGTCTTGCTATTCTTTGTCAGTCCACTTGCTTCAAAAGCACATTCCCTGCCTGAGGATATAACTTGTCACATTGCCACCAAAAGCCATGGAGAAGGCCTGAGATGGAGTACAGTACACATTCTGAGATGGTAGCTCCTCTGGGGAAGGATCAATTCTCCATCTCTTTGTACAGCGCTCAGCACAACACGGCTCCATCCTTGAGTGCTACTGTAATGTGTATACGAATCAAGAGAAGGAAACAGCAACTTCACAGCCTTGGCCACGGTTGAGGTAAGTTCAGAAGAACACAAGAAGTAAGAAGAAACAATAGGACAAGGTTGTGGCAGAGTCACATCCTGGATAGCAGCCCAGAGGACTACAGCCATCTCTGGAGCGTACAAGTACGTACTTAGGAACTAAACAGTTTGTTTAACTAGCTGCCTGAGGGGACATTTCTCCCCATCTGTTCCTCTGGCAAGGCTCGGTACCACACTCTGCCTTTCAGATGCATCTGCCTGCCTTGTTGACCCTCTGCTCCCCAGGACTGACATCCTCTCCATGCATCCCAAGGGAAATGCACTACCACTTACTTTCAAAATTGTGAACAATGTGCTGGATGCAGAGCTCAGTGAGGTGGGGGACGGTAGCAAGGGACCACTCGGGATCTTCAATGATGCGGTGTGCACAGTGGGGGTCAGCAGCCAGGGTGGTCTGGGATGGGTACACCGAGGGAGCAGCTGACTGCTGCATCCTGCTCAAGTCCCACTTCAGGGGAAGCAAGAGGAAAATCGCTTGAGAGCAGGAGTCACGGCCACATTTTCCAGCTGGGCTGCCTGCAAAAGAAAAAGGCAACTTTAGAAGGAGGCCAGGGATAAGGATGGTCTGCTCTGCTGTAATGCACTTGGCCCCTGCCCTTTGCCTGCCTCCTTTGCTTGGACTGGAAGCCAAACTGCAGCAAAATAACTATTATCCAGCCTTATCTTCATACACTGTCCCGTACAAAGAGATCTCCAGGCACCACGTGTAATAAGCAGATAACAATGTGGTGTTAATTCAGAGTGCTGCTGAAGAGGATGGACAGGAATTGATTGCTTACTGTCTTTTCCAATCAAAGAAACAGGTGAAGCTGGCAGGAACTAGGCTTAAAGCAAAGGAAAATGATAGTTCTTCACACTGTCTGCAGCTGAACTGGGGAATTCCTCACCACAGGATGTTGTGGATGCTGAGAGTCTGTGCAGCTCCCAGGAGAAGTCCTTGGAAGAGAAACCCCTTCAGAATGATTCGGTGCACAGAAACCACGTCTGGCTCTGTGTGAGCTGAACGCAGCTGGAGGCAGGGAGAGTGCTGTGAGGAAAGAAATACACGTACTTGCATTGTTTTTCTACTCTTCTCCAAGCATCTGCTCCTAGCCACTGTCAGAGGTGGAACACTGGGCCAGACCATCCCCTAGTTTGATCTAGTACGTCTGTTCTTCTGCCTCTTTAAAGACAGATGCTTTTACAGATGAATACACTATAAGTGTATTTGAGTTTGATTTTTTCTGCTTTTTTTTCAATTACTCTCCAGTTGAACTCCTTCCAAACATCCATTAACTGGTGAGATGGGTCAGACCTGTTCAGACCGCATTGAGCCTAAGCAGATATGAGCTAAAAGAACCATCCCAGAGCAGAAGGCAGGGTGCCCAGTCCTATTAGCTCTGCAGAGGTTTCCTAGACCAAAGTTTCCCCTTTGCTGTTTCCTACTCCGACTCAGGACCAGAGCTCTCAGCTATCAGGATCCCATGTGTATGGTTGTTGCCTGAAAGTCCTAATGGTTCCATTACCGGCCCCACCAGGCTGAAAGAGGCAGAGAAGACAATAGGAAGGAGTCTGTCTCTTGAGTTCTGGGTTCAACAGGAACCCCCAGGCTTGGTGAGCATCTCCTGGGGCATGCAGATGCAGGCTGATCCTTACCGGGGCTAACTGGTTGTAACAGGGCTGTGGTGCCCAGCTGGGCAGTTAGAGACTGCAGGTCACCTAAAAGAAGCATGAGGCAGATGGATGGATGGCAATGTCAGAGGTGAAAACAGCTTCCTGCAGCACCAAGAGGATGTCCCAAGGCAAAGGTGGACTTGCACCACAGCAGAGTCGAAAGGATTCTGTGATAACATCCTGCACAGAAGCCAACTGCCACAATGTCCCTCAGCTGAACAGTGCTTTGATCCCAAACAGCTCCTCCTTTGTGAAGGGCGTGAGCTGTAACGTGCTTCCCAGATAAAACAAGTATCTTGTGTCCCTCCCCTGCACCAGGCTGCTCCCTTCTCCTCTACCCCACAAATTTGTGCTGTCTTGGTCAGCATAAGCCCCTCTCTCCCTGAAAGCATGTTATCTTGCTTTGCCAGAGTTCCTCCCTCTGGTCCTTCCCCCTCCAGAAGACATCTGAGGAAGGGCTGCAAAGGAACCTGCAAAAGGGGGAAGAGAGGAGATCTGTGAAATGCCAAGAGCTAGAGGAGAGGCACAAAATGATTCACACTGCACTGCAGCAAATGTGTCAGCAAAGGTTTCTTCTCATGCACTTGAAGCAGTTCTAAGAAGAGAGTAACCGTTTCAGAATGAGAGTCGGGAAAGGGTGGAGATGGCAGTGGCAGGCCATCCTCCTGCACAAAGCAGGAGGACAAAGGGCACCAAGGGCAGGGAATCTGTGTTTCCTGGGTGGCACTGGTGTACAGATGACAAAGGCAAAGGCTGTATTAAAACCAGGGAGCCTGGTCTGCAGAAGGGTGGGTGTGGGAGGAGAAGGAATGGGTGATAGGACTGGGAGTCCTTTCTCTGCAAAGCTCCCTGCCCCCAAAGGAAGATGTTGTGGTGGTAGGCTATCATTGAGTGGTGAAAGAATTCTTCACAGCACACTGACCCAGCTGAAGCCCAGCTCTTGGTGCCTGATGGACTTCAGCAGAAGGCCAAAGCACAGCTAGATGTCAGTGAGGTGGCATTAACAGAAGAAAAGTGACAGGGGAAAACATTTTCTCCTTGCTCAGTCCTTTGTCCTATTCAAAAAGCATCTGTATCACTCTGTCCCCTAGGCCAGTCACAGCTAATTGGAGATTCTGATGGTTTTCCTGACCTTTTGGAAGCAATCATTAAAGGCCAGCTGTTGGGGAAAGCCAGTGCAGCATTGGTAGCCCAGGATTATTTCATGGCTGCATTCCAGCAGAAGGTCTGATTGCCAATTTAATAACAGCAGGTTGATCTTCAGAGGGTACATAACCCATGGCATGTGTGGGACTGCCAAAGGGGCTCCTGGAGACTGGGTGGGAGACGCAGCTGCCCTCAGGCAGAGCCAAATCCCAGCTCTAGAAGCAGTGCAGCCCCTCCATCCATTGGATGAAGCCTGCTGAGTGAAGCTTGCCTGAAGCAGGAGGCCAGCCCATGTGTGCCTCCCAGCTGTGGACCAGCCTCAAGGTAGGATGGCCCCAAAGGAGAGGCAGACACCTTGGGGTGCCTGTGTCCCTCTGGCTGCTGAGGAGCTTTTTCCCCCGACCTAAGCTCTGCACCACACCAGCTCTGGTGACTCCACCATCCCCACTCAGCATTCAGAGCAAACCCAGCAAGCGTGAAGCTGCTGGCGTGTGACAGCCAGCCCTGCACGGCATCTGAATCAACCCCACGCCTGGATGCCGGGGGGGCTGAGTCTGTCGCTGAGTCACGGCTCCCACTGCATCCATTCCCACCGCCCCCAGCACGGTAAGCACACCCCCCTGGGATGCAGCCCACCAGGAGAAGAGCCTCTTTCAGCGCTGCATCCACCCTGCCTCAGCTGCAGGGGTCTCGCCCAGCCTGAGCTGACACCCCCAGACAGTTCCCAGAGCCCAGGGTTTGCTGAGCACTATTTAAACACCCGCAAAGCATTGTAATTCACTGTCAAGAAGCCAAATCAATGGTGTTAATGCATGCTCCTTCCCACCCACTCTGCATACACATCAGTCACTTACGCTAAAAAGGTTTTATTAAATAATATGCAATGATTGGGGTCACGTAGTAAATTTCCAGTTTATGTCATTTAGCACTCAGATCAGGCTAAAAGATAAATGATACTAAAACTTCTAAAAAAATAAGAAATCGCACTTCCCTTCCTAGGAAGAAGCCAACAGAAATCCACTCACACAGCCGACTTACACTGCTGCCAAACATGCCTAACAAACCTTCTTAGGCTGAACTTGTTTTGATCTGTAAATAAAGTATTTCTGCTCTTTTGATTCACACCAAAACCCGGAGAGACCAAAAAAGAGGAGCTGCGTGGAAACCAGTGACCTTTGCCTGCTGCCTCCTACCAGCAGTACAGTGATCTAAGAAATGGAGCAAGTGTAAATAGTGCGTTTAGTGAAGAGTTTGTAAGTGCAGGAGAAAATTTTTCTGAGGGTGGTTATGCCCTGGCTGAGATCACCTTTGCACTGAAGCTCAGTCTACCCAGAAATTTAGGAAGCTGTCATGTCACTGCAGCAGCACCTTGAAAATGCCGGCTGTTCCGCAGGTTTCCTGGCCTTTGAGATGTTACCTCTACTGCAGGTGGGCTAGCGGGACTGTTGGCAAGCGATCCCTGGTGCTGGCTGTCACCACTGGTCCTGCTGTCCACCTGCACGGACTGGTGACACTCCCTTGCACTTTGAAAGGCTGGTGCCAAGTGTGCACCAGGATGGTATATTGCAGGATCATCAAGGGGCTGAGTGTCTGCAATGGGTTTTAAGTAAGGAGGAAAAAAGAAAGAAAAAAAAAATAAATAAAAGCATGCCAAATGAGGAATCTATTTAGCTTCAGATATAATGGGATTTGTCTGTAACGGGAGATTGGGCAAAATGAGGCCAGATGGCCATTTGGGAATATGGTTAATATCATCACTGTAATCCAGGTGCTGCCAAGGGCCAGCACCGTGGTCCTGGATAACCCACGACAGAATCACACAGAATCACGGA
>VXBW01001859.1:0-12583 GCA_013400375.1 Thinocorus orbignyianus
AGCATGAAATAAATTCTTTCTGCACACGTCCCTGGTGTTCTTATCAGAGTAGTAGAAAGTTTCACAAAAATTAGTGAACATCCCGACTTCCTGTTTCATGCAAGAATTTTGATCACTTTTATTACAGCTGGGAATAAGGATGTGGCCTACCTGGTTTTCTTTGAACTGTACACAGCATTTTGCTTATACTGAGTATAAGGTCTTCTAGCTTAGTTAGAAATGCCAGTGTGAACATTTCATACAATTTGGTCCTAGAACTCCTGAGATACATTAAAAATAAAATATCTATATGTATTTCATATGTATTTTTAATACATATAATTTACATTAGGAGTATATTGTAACTGCCAGATATGAGTTTGATATAAGTATTTTTGTTTCCTAATCATCTATTTATTCCATTTTTTTCTTGTTTATATCAAGTTGATTTCTGATATTTTAGTCCCTCGCCCAGATGGAAAAGCTGTTGGGCTTGGACAGCTCTTCCCCTAGAGTACCCAACAATGAATAGCATCTGTTCCTGTAGAAAATTACACCTCTAAACTGCTGCACAATCCTTAGATAAAGTTTTCTTATTTAGTCAATAATGTGTTATCCTGTGGGAAAATATGTCTTGGGGGCTGAGAACTGAAAGCATTTTTCACTATCTGCATTCATCCTACAGACACGCTGACTCATTCAAGGCAGGTGCCCAGCAGTTAGATGAGGAGAGCTCAATTTGCCTCTGTCTGGAGGGTTTCTAGGGGGGTTGACTCTTGTTGGGGTTTTTTTGCAGGCAATTATAAGTTTAGCTTTGTCAGTGAAAATGCTGGGAAATAGTTCTGGCCCGCAGTCTCAAAAGAAGAGAAATGTGACTCAACTATTGAAATCAAAACAAAGGCAGAATCAATTTTCTTTGTTTCTGTAGTATCACTTTGCTGTTTGCAGAGCAGCTGTATGAGCTGTTGTAAAGGCTCCAGAGGTAGTCACACTCAGGAAGTGGTCAAGCCGAATATAGAAATGCCACTAAAAAGTAAGGTCTCCAATGGAAGGGATGAAGTTGTAGACTTGCAGATACGTAGGAAGAAGAAAAGGGAGTCAAGAAATTAAATGCAGAGGAGGTAGGAGTGTCTATGGATAAATAGCAAGGTCCAAAATCATTCAGCTCCTGGTTGCTGGGAGAAATCCCAGCAGCCTCAGTATTAAGCCACTCTTCATAAGAGCTTGAATTTGTGTTAGCTCTGCTTGCACACCTGAAACAAAGGTAGCTTTCAGTCTGATTTTACTTCAGACTCATCTGCCAAAAGTTAAGAGACCAGGTGATGGATGCCCTTTCTGTCCCTGAAGTCTCTAGTTTTCCTGATAAGAGCTAGTGGGATGTTGTTGATGGTAAGGTCACACATGCATCCACTGAGCCACCTTTGTAAGGGGTGATGCCAGCTTTGCCTGCTTTCAGAAATACAATGTTCCTCTGATTTGCTGTGGGACATGACAGCACTAGCCTTCAGAAGGGAGGACTTCAGAACTGCTGCAGTTGTTTTCTCCGTCTTTCTCGGTCTCCTTCAGCCAGAATTACTGGTCAAAAAAATAGCTGGATCTTCCTCCAGAAGTAGTTGGACCTCCAGAAATAGACAGTTCCTCCTTGGTTCCTAAAACCCACTTCCTCTGACATAAAACTGTCAAACCCTCAAAATAACCCCATCCCATCAAGCAAAAATGAAAGCACTATCCTTGTTTTGTGGCTGGCTGCTTGGCAAAGAAAGCTCAATGCCCCATCACTTCAGTATGTTGTAATTCCTGCTGCCTCTGTAATTGCCCTTGAGCCCTCACCAGTCATGGATGGTCCTCACTCACCCATGGGTTGATTCACCTCAAGCTGATGAACTTTTCGTGCCGGTCTCACTGGACCGGTAATTTGGGGTTATTTCTTACACCTGACTGCTAATTTTCCCAAGCCTTGTAGACACTCCCCCATCAGCAGGGCTACTTTTATTTTTTCCGGGTTTGGTTAAAGCTACTCAGAAGAGATGCTGATAGCTGGATGGTGTGACTGCATGAGTCTTATTCCTTAGGAATTTAGGTTTATGATAATATAAGCTGTGAATGTAGAACAAAATGCTTTGGGGGGCAGTGGATTTTGGAGGCTGGCATGTGCCTAGTATCTACGAGAAGAAAGAAGGGTGTTTTGATCTCGCAGCAGTACAAAGTGCCTTCATGAGCACAGGATCAGTTTGGTGTGGATGGGTTGACTGCTATGAGATGTGTATTAATTTTTATGTCATAACCTGAGTTTTTTCTTTAGCCTGACTGTAAACCTGGACTGTAAGAGGAGCCCTTCCTAGCTAACCTTCTGCCTCTCCTACTGACTGCTGAGCAGTGGTGGCTGGGGTTTGGCCTCTGCAGAGCTGGGGGCTTTGCCAGGATGCTGAGTCACTGCACAAGAATTAGTTTTCTGAAAAGAAAAACCCCACCCTCATCATTTCTCCATCCCTCTGAACTTCTGCAAGGTCTGTGAGGTTTTTTTTCAGAAAGACAGCTTTATCAGCAATCAGGCAGCTATGACTGAGGAGTGGTATGTTACTCAAATCTCACAGTGAGCTGGTACTGCTAATTGACAGGAGGTGGAGGAGATGGGTTGCAATTGCTCTCCGTCCTACAAGGGCAGCTAGCTAATGCTTCCCCTGTGCTACCTCTCCTGGTACTGGTTTGTTTTAGAAGAATTTTTGAAAGTGAGGAAAGTAGGGTGTGGAGTTGCATGAGCACAGGCTGTGACGTGACACCATTTCAGTGCTGCTTTTTATGACAGTGGACCTTCTTACTCTCCTCTCTGATGGGTAATATGGGTTTCACAAACCCATCAACAGCTAGTAGGAAAAATCTGCTTTATCAAAAGGTGGCTTGTGGTGGTGTCCTGATTCCTGCTCCTAATAAGCAGTCAGGTGTGTTTTCAAAAGCAGCAAGAGTCCCACCTGTAAGTGTGACACAGGAAGTAATGGGGAGTCAGCAAATTTGGGAGTTAAAAGCCTGGGGCTGAGATCCAACAGGCATGTGAACTTATCAGAGCTCCTTGCTGCCACAGGTGAGGACCCACCAGTTGCACATGGATTTTGTTGGCCTTGATTCAAACTGCTTCTGAGCACGAAGATTCATGTCTTGGGGACTTCTGGCCTTTCCATCAAGACCAGGTAAAGTGGTCATGTCTGAGACCTCTGGCCACAGACCTGCAGAGAGGTGGGGGATGCACTCTCTTTGGAAAGAAGTAGAACACTTAATTTTGGTAACTGAATGCCTCATCTGAAGTCCTTAAGGCCAAGTAAGCAGGCAGAGTAGAGTACTCAGAGGTTGCACTACCTTTTCTTTGATCTACTAAGAAGACACAGGGAAAGAGAAGGGATTTTCCTCTCTGAGGGCCTTCAAGGAAATCATCTGTTTGCACAGTGGCTTTCTGGTTGTTTCTACCAGGAGAGCTGTTACTGGAGAGCCATGATGACTGTCCCTTGGGAGTACAAATACACAGGCCAACAGCTAGGACAGCATTTAGCAGAAGCAAGGCTGTGACACAAATACCTGGGAAAGCAATGGCCAGAGGGGCTGGATGCCTGTGTGGGAGAGGCCTTCGGTGCCTGCTACTCTGAAGCAGTGTTGCCAGGTGACTTTTTCTATGCCTGTGGCTAGCCACGCCAAGCAAAACACCAGTGTGTACCACAACACAGCAAGGTTGGAGGATGAGCGAGCCACGTGCAGCTGTGGTACTGCGGTGGGGTCTCCTAGCCTGAGTGGGCCAGCCCCAGACACTCTGCAGCACTGCCAGCTGCAGTGCCACCCCTCACATGCTTGTGTCCAGGGATCTGCCTCTCACTTTTCTCCTTCCATAACATTTAGGTACGTGGCCTAAAGGAGGTTAGGCAACCTCCTTAAAAATCCCAGGTTGCTGTAAAATAGTATGTGAGTTGCTGCTTTCTCAGAGCAAACCTCTTTCTGCTCACATTAATGGAAAAAGTAATTGCTTGAGCCAGCCCGTTTTGTTGGAGGGGGTTCATCACTATTATTCAAAAATTCCCAAATGTGTGGCTTTGTTTGTCTTCTTTGTAATGTTCTGCTTCATGAGCCCAAGCTTTCCTGCATGTCCTGTTTGGATGGGATAAACTCAGAAAAATCCAAGTGTTTTACTATATCCAGGTAAAAGGGAAACATCTAATATAATTTGCCCCTCTTTCTGTGAGTGACATTAAAGAGAGCTATGCTGAACAGTGGTGAATCCTCCTGGAAACCCTTGCAACAATGGCAGCCTGCTGGCCACAGCAAAGGGACAGCGTGGCTGGTGCCCAGCTGTGCTTGGGGTCCCTCCAATGAGTATCTCCAGCACAGACAGTGCCGAAGGCAACCCACCTGTCCTAGGTGGCTCCTGCCAAGCATCCTCCTCTGGCTCCACAGCTCCTTAGGAGGTAATCTGTTCCTAACCACTGTTGTACCTTACTAGATTATATTTATTTATACCGTGCACACTGTATAATTTAATCTGTTTATATGCAGTGTATATAAAATGTTGTCTGCATAAGACACGGTGCCAACAGATGAGAGATGGCAAGGTGAACATCCAAGTGTAGCTTTCCTGCCTGAAAACCTGGCACAAGATGACAAGTACTCTCTGCTTCTTGTGTTCCTCACCTGTAACACCCTTCCTTCCTTCAGCAGGCTCTCAGTGCTGGGAGCCTATGGATGAAGTCATCTCCCTAAAAAAACATCCTAAGGCAACACTCTTTGACATACTAAGAATGGTATTATTCATCTTAATTTGCCTGCTAAATTATTTTTGTTTGTGGTGCCTTAAGGTTGACTCATTGCAGGTATAATTTGATCCTATTTTTCATAAAATCCATCTCTTAGCCCTCTTGTTTAGTAACGAAATATAAAATGGTATTAAACCTACCTTATTTTTGGTAGGCAGTTTCCCATCTTTCCACTGGATTTCTGCACCTTTGGCGCGGTTTCCCTGCTGGCTGAATTATTTTCTCTACTGGCTGTGTTACAGAGTAAAGCTCAGTGACCAAAGAGGCTTACTATCTCTCACACAGTACATGTGTGCAGCACCCAGATATTGTGTACCTAAAAAAAACCCCAAAGCCTTGACTGCAGGCAAGCACTAATGAGTGGGGGTGGGAGAGGAAGCCAGTGGGTGAGGGGTGGGGGAAGTGTGAGTGATGTGTCTTCCTAGGACGCTGGGGCCGGCAAGGACTGCTCCCTCCACATTAGCGGGTTGCAGCGTTTACTCCCTCTAGGATCCCTCAGCTGAAATAGCAACTTGGGGTGTTCTCAGCAAGAGGAAACCACATGCCTGACCGTGAGGCTCTTCTGAGAAACGGTGTGACAAACTGAGTGGTAGAAACCAAACATTTCAAACTTCATAAAAACACAGCCTTTGCTACTGAAGCTTTCCAATGCAATCTGGTTTTGCTTCTCTCTCCCTTTTTTCTGTTTTTTATCGCTGCTTCTTCCTCCTGAGCTACAAGGAAGAATAAAAATAGAAGAACTAGAAATACAATTTTCAGGGCTGATGTTTCAGGGAATAAGTATGCTTTAGTTCACACATTGTAATTGTGGTACACTGCTAGAAAAGAAGAAAAAAATCTCTGTAAAACTTCAGGCATCTGCAGCAATTTCATTAAAACACAGAGGTAAGAAGTGTTGGGTGGTTAGCCAGTTAGTTTCAAAACCTGTGCTGTCCCCTGGTAACGTGTAGTTTTGCAGATTGATGTACAGCACTATGAGCTAGGTCTCAGCTAAGCAGCTCCCTTCCTTCATTTCTCTTTTGCACTTTGCTAGGCAATTCGACACCAGATTTCAGCACCAGTCACTGTAATTTGCAGTCCTGTAATGCGTCCATTGGCAGCGGAAGAGCAGATGGTGGGAGCCCAGTTTTGGAAGAGATTGCAGATCAAATACCTCCAAGTCAAACTCAACCAAGGATTAACAGCTATGGCTGCGTGCTTACTGCCTTTATGCCGTCTGATCTAAAACTTGTGCACAAACATGACACTGCCTGTTACCCTGCCCAAAAGAGCATCACCTGGTCCTGCAGCATCCCTGGTCCTGCAGCATCCCTTGGCTATCGACTGCATGTCCTGCTGCAGCCTGCCCCAGTGCAGTGGCGCAGGCTGGAGCATACAGTAGATGGTAGATGCAGCTACTGTGTTTAGCCCAGTGTACTGCAGCTCTTCAAACGCAGAGGCATTTGCCACAGGCAGGCATTATTTATGAACATGTTATAAAGTTCTAGGCCTGTGTCACTGCATTGGACAAACCTCTTCCCAGTAGTGCTACCTGCTACTAGTACTGGTGGACCCACCTCTGAGAGTTACTACAATTTAGCAATGGATGAAAACACATCCTTCTCTTTTGTTCTCTTTACAGGCACTGAATCCTGCTGACAAGGTAGGCAGCTATCTGGTTGTTAACCTGGGTTTGGACGGTTGAAAAACCAATGCTTTAGATTGATGTTTGAAAAACATTGTTTTAGACTACAATTATGCCTGAGTGACTCCTGTCAGCAGTATTTTCCAGAAGTTTAGCTATGTGATTTATTGATATCACTAGTCACTTGGGCTGTGTGGAAATGTTGTCATTTAGTGACTGCGCTATTAATTCTTCTATGTCCTTTTTTGATTTACTGGGAAGTAGAGAGACCATCCTGTTGCAGCAGAAAGGAAGGGAAGAATGTGAATCACTGTGTTTTTCAAGAAATGATTACAGAACTATCTTCTGTCTAATTTATTCCCAAACTTCCACTGGCTCTGGAAAGTGCCTGAAGCTCAGGCACAGTGTTCAGTTCTCAGAAATGAGCTCTTGGAGAAGCAGGAGAGTATGGGATCTGACTGACAAGCAAGGAGGAAGTCTGTAATCCACCAAAAGTCTATGCAAAGATGAACAGATCAGGAATTGTCTGAATAAATGCACTTGAAGATAAACTAAAAAAACTGATATAAGTGCAGGAGTCAATGAGTGGACCTGCCTACCTTAAAGTAATGAATACTGCTGATGTTGGCTGGTCCCTGGAGGAAGATGGGGTATGGGGAAGGGATGTGGGGGGGGTGTCAGAAAGAGATGCTGCAGCAGTCAGATGCGCATGCAGACACTTATGCATGTGGGCTATGAGGGAGGTCCCTGCATGCGTGGGTTCCCTGTGATATCTGGAGCTATCGGGGGGGGAAGCAGAGCCTGGAAGAACAGCCATTGGAGGGGATGCTGTAAAAAATTTAAAGTCAACACATTTGTGCAACCACAATAGCCATCTCTATATCCTCTGCTTGGATGTTGCCGAGACTGAGAGTTTGCTCTTTGTTGAAAGGTGTTTGCTGTAGCTGCACCCAGATTTTCAGGATTGTTTGGAGGCCTTTTGAAAGATCTGAGTGTTTCTGGCAGAAAATAAAATGGATAGAGCTGACAAGAACATTTTCTATGTGGAGAAAAATGCATTATCTGGGCTTGCAGTTCTTTTTTAAATCAAGTACAGTTACCTTTTTGATCACTAAGTGGTGAAGCTCAGCTACGAGGACTCCAACAAAATAGCATCTGCAAGCTTGTAGAAAGTTCCTCTGTTGATCTTTTGTTTCAAAACTGTAGCAAAGCTCAGGTGAGTACAGCAACAAAGCCGGAATGAATCTTTGCAGAGATCACTCGCACTTTGATGGGAGACTTTGGTGCAAAAGGAAGTAGTTTCAGCAAATCTTCAATGTCTTTTTTTCAATTTGGGAAGTTCTGGGAGGCTGCCAATCATAAATTACTCATCTGCTTGTGAATCTCCATTTCAAGGCTAGAAGTTTTCACTCTGACTTGGCCAAGAGCCTGATTGAGTTATTTGCAGTGTTTAATATCTGCAAAATGGTCTGGCAAACCCTCCAAGAACTGGTTTTCATTGATTTCACATTTTGTTCAGGCCAGAATGCCCTTCCAGAAATCTTGCAGGAAAATGCAACTATTAAAATAATTCAAGAAAAGGCAAATGAGATGTGATCCCTCAAAGAGAAAAAACAACAACATGAAGAAATCACAATTTGCTGAGTAATGACAATGAATTATTGAACCTACTAAAAAGCACATCCAAAAAGTTTCTTTAAAGGCAACTGATACTTGAGCTGTTTCTGTTTTCATACAACTGATTACCACTTGGGAAGACAGGAGGAACTGCGTATGTGTAAGCACATCTGAGAAATTTTTTTGCCACATCACGATTTGGGCCCTTTGGCTTCCCTCAACCTATTTGCATGATTCAAGGTTAGTCTGCGAGGCAATTAAGCAAAATGAAACATTTTAAAGGCAATCTTAGACATTTGGAGTAGTAAGAATTTGCAAAAATGCAAGCCACCTAATGAGAAAGCAGAAACATGAAACGCAGTTTACCAGGACAAGTTCTTTTAGCAACTGAGGTCTCACCAGCTGGTTTCCCCGCTGCGAGGTGCATGAGTGACTTGTGGGCTGAGGGTTTTGTTGGTTTCAACAACATGATCACTGCCAGCAGAAAAAGAGAAACACAGCAGTAAAACTGACAGAGAAAAAAGGCACAAAACCAATGCCTCGAAATGGCTGTGAGCTATTTTTATGTCATCTCAGGTGAGGGCAGAGAGTAAAGGATGTGCTTGTGAGATGGCAGCCCTGTCTTTCCGAGCTACATAGGGCTGGGGAAGGAGCACAGGCAAGCAGAGTTGGAGCAACTTTTCTCTTGCAGACCGACAGGTGTCAGGTACTCAGACTGCTTATAAACCTGTTTGGTTTTGTTGAGGCACCTGCGAAAACCTAGCCTTATGAAAAGGGCACTTGTGAAAACCCCAGCCTTGTAACCCCATTGGCCCTGTTTGTCTGGCAGCCCAGCTGGGAAATCTTCAGTTTCTGGCTCTGACGTTTGTCATCATGTCCCCCAAAATTTTTGCTATTCAGCTGTGTGCTGGAGGGCAGGAGGTTTTTACGAGGTGCCTCTTACCGTATGTGCAGGGAGGGGGAATGTCCCTAGAGTTAGAGCGAAGTGTATAAAAAAGGGGAAGCAGCGCTCAATGGTTCAGTCACTTGCTCATCTCGCTGGGCACACAGCTAAGATGATGTTCGCTTATCTGCTCCTCTCCTGCGTCTGGACCATCGCGTCAGGTAACTCCCTTGTCTGTCTGTGTTGTTATTGTAACAGCACCAGGGACCTCGGTGGCCCTGCCAGCATGCTGCTGTGCTGCTGGGTGCTGTGGTCCCTGCCTGACATCCCCTCTGATGAGCCCAGCAGTGACAGGGCACTTGTGGCACCGCATGCAACTGCACCCCTTGTGTGGAGCTTCAGATGTGTCACTGCTGGTTGCGCTGACAACATCCTCTCCTTAATTTACCGCTGATGTGTTTATAAGCTGCAGGCAGATGTATGGATTTATTGCAATTTGCAAATCATAAATGAAGCAAATGTCCAAATGCTTCCAATGACCCGTATGACTGAAGCTTGATTTCATCTCCTGTGGTGGCTGGGGTTTGGGTTAGATTATGGAACTGATCTGCCTTAGCGAGAACAGCATTATTTGGAGGGATGGATACAATCTTGTTGGTGTCTGTTCAGGCCACTAAAAGTGTGGGTGTGTTATAATTGTTTTTCTAATTAAAAATCATGTAGAAAAACCTAAATTTGTTTCAAACTAGCTTCCGTGGTAATGGTTTGTATTCTGACTATGGCACCACTGAGCTCTGAAAAGCAAAATGGCTGGCACAGCTTCACAGCTGGTTTCTTGGTCTCCTGCAGAGATCTGCCTGGCTGTGTCCACAGGACCTGAGTGAGATTTGTTGAGTAGGCTAAATAAGTGTCTCTCTGGGCACTGCAGCCAGCCTCACTCCTCTTTAAAACCTGCAAAGATATTTCCCTTTCTTGTAAATTGAGTTACATGTTTTCAGTGCTATAACTGTCCCTACTGATATCTCTCTTCCCATGCTGATGCATGCAAATAAGCTTTAAAAACTATTATCCTAAGAGGACTGTGGAGCTGAGCTGATCCATTTTGCTTGCTAGTCCCCTTAATAATTTTTCCACTTGTGTTTGGGAATTGGAAGAGGAGAGTGACTTTTACTTCTTTTTTCTTTAACCTGGAGCCCTTTAATACCATGGCATTTATCCTATAAATATTTTCCCTCTGTGGGACATCAGCAGGGTCTTAGCTGCTTCCCAGCTGCATGGCCCCAAGCCTGAGAGATGGAGGGGCAGAGAGATCCTCCAGAGCTGCTGTGCTCAGAAGTGAGGGCAAGGGGCTGGGGGGGGGGGGCTCTGGTAGGGGTGGGTTGCAGAAGGATGGTGAGAAATGCTGAGTGCAGCACCTGCTTCTCCCCCAGGCTCCGTGCAGGGGATGCACAGAAAGGTCCAGTCGGTCCGGGCAGGAGGAAATNGATATCTCTCTTCCCATGCTGATGCATGCAAATAAGCTTTAAAAACTATTATCCTAAGAGGACTGTGGAGCTGAGCTGATCCATTTTGCTTGCTAGTCCCCTTAATAATTTTTCCACTTGTGTTTGGGAATTGGAAGAGGAGAGTGACTTTTACTTCTTTTTTCTTTAACCTGGAGCCCTTTAATACCATGGCATTTATCCTATAAATATTTTCCCTCTGTGGGACATCAGCAGGGTCTTAGCTGCTTCCCAGCTGCATGGCCCCAAGCCTGAGAGAGGAGGGTGGATGCGGTTTGTCTGTGGTCCTCTCTACCTTTATTTTTTCTTCTCGTTTTCTGTTCTCTTGTCAGTCTTTGACAAGTGTGGATGCACAATGTATAGCAGTATATATAAGATTTTTAGCAGCTTTACATTCCTGCTCACGTTGCCACAGGAATGCTCAGAGAGTGGTAATACACTGGTGGCCGTTTGGGTATGGGAACTTCTCCGTGGGTGCCCGTGGGATAACAGTCTTAGTAGACAGAAATCGGTCACTCCCAACACTGGACCTACTTTCTTAGTAGCACTCTCTACAGCACAGATATCAGGCTGGTGAGATGCTTTGTGTAAGAGGTGTCAGGTTCAGCTAAATTCTCAGGGGAATTCTTTTGAGCTGCACTTTTTTTTTTTCTTTTATTTTCTTTTCCCCTAGATGGAGGGGCAGAGAGATCCTCCAGAGCTGCTGTGCTCAGAAGTGAGGGCAAGGGGCTGGGGGGGGGTGGGCTCTGGTAGGGGTGGGTGGCAGAAGGATGGTGAGAAATGCTGAGTGCAGCACCTGCTTCTCCCCCAGGCTCCGTGCAGGTGATGCACAGAAAGGTCCAGTCAGTCCGGGCAGGAGGAAATGTTACTTTTTCGTGCCAGTCGGTCACAAAAGAAGATGTGCTACAGGTGACCTGGCAGAAGGAGGTGGATGGGAATGAAGACAACATAGCAACTTACAGTTCAATGAATGGCCAAAAAATAGCAAAGGGCTACAATGGCCACGTGAGCTTTGCCCACAGTGAGTTACAAGCCTCAGCCATTTCCCTTCATGGAGTCACCCTCCAAGACGAAGGATGCTACAAGTGCATCTTTAACACATTCCCCTCGGGAGCTGTCACTGGCAGGATGTGTCTCAAGGTTTACGGTAAGGCATCATAGTTGCATACAGACTGTCATCTGAGGACCAGGACATTTTTCCCTGGGAAAACCTTCCCTGACCACTGGTCATTGCTAAATTGCGGTGGGAAAAGTGGCTCAGCTTCCTCTCTGGCTCTCTCTCCCTTTCTGGTTTTACCTCTGATGGGAAACCAGCATTCAACAGTTCTTTAATTTTCTTCCCCTTTAAGTCAACAAGAGTGAGATCCAAAAGCTGATGTGTAACCCATGACTTCCTCCAAGTTTCCCTGTCTGTGTGCTGTGCTGACAGCTGGCCTGCCACAACCACGAACTCCATCCTCCTCTGCTTCCTTTCACTGTTGCTCTTGCCTCCTGAGCTTGGAAATTGGGCACTTTTTTTCTTACTCTGCCTTCAGTCTTGAAATTCTAAATTTTCAGAAGGCAATAAATGACACATGCATGACAGGAGTAGCTTATTTTGAAGCTGTAGTAAAAATGACAGTAGTTAATCTCAGTTCAGGAAAGGGATAGGGGGGGGGGGAAAAAAAGGCTAAAATACAGTATATCTTGTGAGCTTTACCACATGAATATCTTGTGCAGTCAGAATCAATGATCTTCCAGAAGAGTGAAAACAATTAATGAGTGGAGGTGTCAATATCTGACAATCATTAGCTAGCAAGTACGAGCTGAAGTATAGACAAATAGATAAACCCAAAAGGAATAAGGGTGAAAGTGTGTTTATCTTTTGAGGGATGTTCTTGGGTTTCTGCCACTGGGAAAGCTGGGACACTGAGTACACTCTGTTAGCTCCTGACTGTCTCATCATTGCCTCCACCGTGCGGACATTGGCCAAAAATCATGTCCCATGTGGAAAACATCGGTGTCTGGGATATGCCACTGGTGGTATGACCCCTGCAGAGTATTTTGTTTATCACTAGTACCTTCTGCTGACAAAGGCACAGACACATGCCCACACACATGCCTATGTGTGATGAGTCCTCTGTGTAGAAAAAAAGATGCCTGTGGCTATTATAGGAAAGGTGACTTAAGCAATAAAGGAAAGATGGGG
>VXBW01001859.1:13002-51661 GCA_013400375.1 Thinocorus orbignyianus
AAAAAAAAAAAGTAAGTTCTTCTACTGCTACACACACTCCTGTGAGCATCTTTTCCTGTGTTTTGAACAAAACCACATCATCTGAGAAGTGTTTCACTTCTCTCGCAATCAGGCAGCAGCCCGCTGCTCCTGTCAGGTCACTGCCAGGGGCTGCCTCCCTGGGGTCATGGTGGCCTCCCTGAAATGTGCTTTATCAAACTTGTCTGGAGGGTCATCATGAAGAAACCAAGTGCTTGGTGCTGTGTGCCAGGTTTTTGTTCATGTACAGTGTGTTTCATTGGAGCTAATTTGTGTGATGCAACTTAAAAGCCACAGTTTTACTCCCTTATTCCCCAACTCGTAATGATGGGAGCAGCTTGTCTGAACAAGCCCAGAGGACTCCCCAGGATGGAGTGTGAGGCCAGCAGGAATCTCCCGAGGCCCAAAGATTCAGGGCAAGGTGAGCAAGCTGACTTACAGATTCACCAGCTGAAAACGAAACACTGCCATGTCTTTACCCTCAAGAGGGGACTGCCAGGGAATTTACAAATTGGTAATTGCCTGATTACAACAGCCTTCGCAAGAGGGGCTGTTCCAGGACGGGCACTGTTGTTGCGTGATGAGGAGAAGTGAAACCACCTAAGAACTGGATACCACTACCACACTCTGAAAAAAGAAAAAGGTCTGACTGTAGGAATTTCAGACCAACCTGGCTGAAAACAGCAAACCCGAGAAGAAGCAGAAATTTCCTACCCTGTAGCAAAAACCATTTTGAAACAGAATCATTTAAAGTGTGCTTGACAGGTTTCTTTTGAATGGCCTGCTCCCCTTTCCCTTCCATTTTGCTTTGGAAATGTTTTGCTGACCTTCAACACCAAAGAGGATGAGAAACCCAGGATGTGAGGCAGTACTGAGAGGGGGGAATGTGCCACACAAGAATAGCCAAGACTTGCTGCGTCACAAAATTCCCTGAGCATTTGCTGGATCTGCCTTCATTGTAGATGGGGTAACATCATAGGTGGTACTATTATCCTAGAAAGCTCGAGCATAGTGGAGAAATGCCATCGCTATTTCTTAGACAGGGAAAATGAGGTTGCTGATGAACACTCATACGGTAGGAAAAGGTTTTCTGTCATCATGAGGCATACTATAATTCCTAAAATTTTTTACCAGTCTCTCTGAGATCACTGTCAAGAATTTAAATGTAAAGAGCAGATTATGACCTGACCATCCCTCTTTAATTACAGAAGGCCATTACAGATAATCAAAGCTGATGTACTTCACTAGAAAGTCCCTTTTTCATGTTCTTGGGAAAACTGCCACAGCTCAAATTTGGGAATGTTTGCATTATTGCACTGCAAGACCACTAATGCAAGTACTTGCATACAATGTCTCTTGTGGGTACTTTTTCACTGGAAACAAATATTTTGATGAAAGACAAAAGACGCGGTTAATTTAAGTCTATGCATTAAACTTTAACAGTGGGCACACACTAACAAACTGTAGGAAGACAGATGCACTTGCTGGTTTTGACAGTGCATCTGTTACAGACACTTACAGAGGGGCAGTCCAACCCTGCAGGAATTTTTTCACATGGTAATCATTCCTTGGGGTCCAGTGTGAGAAGAGAGAGGACTGCTGAGTCAGAAGAAGAGCTGATGTGGAGTGCATGTGTTTTTGCCAAGACACTGAGCAATTTTTCTCATCCCCTCTGGAAACATCTGTGACAGCTTTCCTTTACTGCTTTTGGATCTTGCAAGCTAATATTTGAAGTTAATGCCGTGGGTGGATATGTTATTTTTATGCATCCCGTGAGCAAAAGAAGAAGTTCAGAGTTCATTTACTAATCAAAACATAAACTGTTTGTGACGCTTGTATTTTCATACACGGGAGATTTTGAGAAGTTCCAGCTAAAATCCCCCTACACATTTTTCTTGTTGCTGTCACTAGTGGGTTTGATCAGCTCTGCTCATGTGGTTTGAGTTTCTGTCTATGGATCATGCAAAATATGAGAAATACTTGTTGTTTTTTTTTTTTTTTTTTTAATATACAGGCACAACCATAGTAAATAAATGAGGTCTAGCCATAAAAAAAAACAAACTAAACCAAAAAGAAAACCCCAAACTCCCCCAAAATAACTACAACAACAACAACAACAAAACCACCAAAACCCAACCAAACTCAAACAACAAAACTAATTGTATGCGTGCATCTTGCTTCCACCCTCTGGAAGTTAGGGCTTGGAGGATCCAGAAAACCTTATGAGTTTATAGGCACCATTATGCATTAAGTACGAGCCTTTTTCCCTTTTAACCATATCATTTGGTGTCTTCTACACCTGATTCATAAGCAAATCTTAGTTTACCTCCCAAAAGGGAAAAGAATCGTTTTCCCTAAGAAAAGTCAACAGATTTATTTGTTTGCTTGTTTAAGATTGCAAAATGATGGTGATACATTTGCTAGTGTTGGGACAAAATTTTATCATAAATATTGTGCTAAACATTGTTATTTTTTCTGTGTAAATAGCGACATACACATGGAGTACTACTAAACGCAGTAATAGATACTTTCAAAATCATAGCACATTCATATTAGTTCAGACTTGGATTAAACTAGAATTGCCACTGCACTTAAATGGTTTTAAAAAAGTGGTGGTTTGGCCTCCTGTGCCATAAGCACATGCACTGAAGTAGAAGGCAGGCTGGTGAACTGCCATATGGAAACTTGTGGGTTGCCCTCCCAAATGGAGCTATGTGCTATGCTCCTGCAGGGAGCAAATGCAACTAATTAGACTGGCTTTTAGCAGGTGCTTAGACTAAATGACCCCCGAAGGTCCTTTAGGACACAAGTTACAGTGTGATTTTATGGCCGAGAAATACATAGGTGATTTTCCACAGGGGATAGATGTGTCCTTGTGTGTTCAGATCTGCCCTGGAGTTCTACTCAGGCTGAAAACATCTTCTTTCACTCCCCACCCCTCTTCTCAGTTCCTTGCAAATACAGCTCATGTAAATAGGAGTCAGCAAGCAGGCTACATGTGAGTGAGTGAGTAAGCACGAATTACTCCGGTCCTTCATCCTTCTTGCTGACTAAGATTAAATGTGGCAGCATCCACAAATCATCTAGGGTGAGAAGGAGCTCAGAACAAATGATCTTTAATGAAGGCTTTGAGGGATACCAAAATGTCCCCACAGCCTGACACTAGTGGGAAGAAAGTTGTACAAGTGCAAAACCTTCCACAGGTGAGATCCTGTGGTGTAATCACATACAAATTCACTGTTACTGTATTGCATAAATAGATGGATTTAGTTCTTTTAGTGCAAAAGTCTGCATGCATCTAGCAGTGATAAATCTAATCCCACAGATACATTTAAGGGAAAAGAACAATAATTTTGACTCATTGGAGCAGTTCAGACTTTTCAGAAAGAGGACATGTGGTTTCACAGTTTCACTACCTGTTGGTTTTGTAGCATCCATAATCACCACTTCTCGGCTGGGATGCTGCAGAGCTCCAGAAACTGAGAATAGATATGTCAACAGAATTGAAACACGGATGTTTCTGACCTCTTGTCTTTTGGTTTTTTCCAAGCGCTTAATTTCCAGGCCACTACCTGCTTACTTTCATGTTTATTTGTCACTGCCAGGGCTTTGGGGAGGAGGAGGCAAGATTAGATATCAAGGTTGTCCTCCAAGATAAAATGGTAAATACAGATGCCCTTTACTCAAAAGTGAGCAGAAAGTAATGGATGTTGTCGCTTTGTGTTTACAGCCATCTCAAACCCCAAAGTGGAGGCTAAACTTATACCTCATCCAGACAAAGCTGAGGACTCTGAGAATGTGGTGGGAGTGAGCTGCTCAGCAACAGGGAAACCAGCTCCAAAAATCACATGGCGCCTTCCCAGCTTCCTACAGAAGAAACCAAGGGAGTACTACATCAGGCTCGGCAACCAGACCGTGACTGTCATCAGCAATTTCACCCACACCCATGCCAAAATCCTCCAGGAGTACCCCATTGCCTGTATGATCCAACATCCCTCTCTAAATGGGACCCTGGTCCTGCCCATGGACAACCTGGCACAGGGTCAGTATGTAACCCTGCTCCTGCCCTGGAGCAGGAAGAAGACAGTGAAACACCTCCTGGGGTAGAAAGGAAACTCCTTCAAGAGTCAGGGGGCAGGAGGGGAAGGCACCTGGAAGAGCATTTGGGGCTGAGCTATAGAGGAATGGTGGAGGTGCTGAGGAGTGGCCAGACATCTGGGTGATGGCATATAATGCCTTACTGCCCACCCATTCCTAGCATGCCATGATGTGCTACAGCCTCCCTGCCTCTGCTGAGGACTTGCAGGGTTTCCCAGTTACGTAGCCTGATGCACCAACACAATGTGCCAGCTTTGGGTAGCTTGGAGAGGCTGGGTGCAGCATGCTCAACCATGACATCAGACCCCACACACAGGTCTGCTGGTGGTGCCACCTGTGTGCAGGCTGGCATGTGCTCCCAGTGCCCCTGCCCCACTCTGTCCAACCCCAGGGGCTGGCCAAAGGATGTCTGAAACGGGTTTGATTTGTTGTTTTTTTCTCCTCTCATGCACAAACTGAATACTCACTGCTTTCCCCACAGGTGTGGACATCAGAGTGGTACCAGCCATTGCCATTGCAGTGGGGGTGCTGACCCCCCTGACTTCCCTCCTACTTATTGCCTGCCTCCTCCGCCGCTGCCTCAGGCACCTACACAACCCGGAGAGAAACCCAGCCCAGCCATGCTGGGTAGGTCTACTGTTCCCCAGTCTGCCGTGGGGCTCACCCCCACCAGTTGCAAGACTCACCCATGGGAGCTGGTTTTGCCTGTCCACTCCAAATATGGCTGCATGCTGCCCAGCCTGGGCTGCACCCAGGGATGAAGGGATCAGCCCCCAGCCAGATGGCTAGGCAGTAGCACGCTGGAAGGGGAAATCTGAAGGTGCTTAGCCAGGCTCATAGGCACCCAACAGGGATGGCAGCTACAAAATACTCACTTTCTCAATGACAAGACACGCTGCAGGGGAACCGTGGCTCTGTTACTATATTTATGCACAAAGAAATTGTGCAAGCAGTGGCTGTACCTTTGCACCATTCTTCTGCATCTCCTACAATAATGTCCTTCTGGTATGGCCAGTGCAGCCCATGGAGGAAGCAGCTTTGAGGATGCATCTCAAAACGGGGCCTTTAGAAGAAGAGCGTGCCCCTGTGCAGAAAGCCCAGGGTGCTGCACAGTGGCAGGGGCTGAGTGAGGCGCTGCTGGTTGTCCACCAAGACCGTCCTGGCACAGGGGGTGAAGAAGGCAAGCTTGAGGGGGGGCTAAACTGCGTGAGGTGGCATCATTTCAGAAAATCACAGCCCAGCTTTTTGCTGAAGGCACCTCATGGGACATACCAAGAGTGTGCACCCTTACTTTTGATGAGTGTTTTGGAGACAAAAATTAGTGGGAGAAAATGCCATACGTGTGTTCTTCCGTGGCTGCCATGCCTCTAGGTACAAGCTGAGCCTAACTGGGGGGTTTACAAGGGGAAAACTTTAGTCTCTCCTCACACAGAGAAATGCAAGAACCTACTGGGTAATGCACACAGCCCAGATCTTTACCCCCACACTTAAAATATCCAAATATTTTGAAAAAGGAAAAAAAAAACCCAGTAATTTCTCTTCTGTTAGGTTCTTCCTGCCTGTACCAAGGTCAAGAAATGCAGGAAGTATGGAGCACTGGGCAGGTGGGCTCCCACAGTGTCCCCCAGCCCTGGAGCACCACTGAACACCTGAGCAGCTACCCACCCAACTCATGCAAGAGAGAAACTTCTTACAAAGGCACCTCAGGCTTCTCAGCAAACCTGCTGTGACTTTAATCCAAGGGAAAATTACAAAAAAAGAAGGACATTTTAAAACATATATTTATTTATTTTGTTACACTATTTTGTAGAACAAGGCTGTAAAATATTTATTTGAGACTGTGGAGATCTGCATAAAGAAACCTACGTTTTGTATTTTCTGGAGTTTTGAAAGCTTTGTTTATTCTGTTCTGTTATTTTAATAGTGCAAGCTCAAAACTGGGTGGGGTACTGTCTGAAATGGGGCATCATTTTGTAGGGGTGCTGGCCTGGGAGGTGTTGCTGATATTTCAAAGGGGACACCCACCAAGACCCCAGGAGCAGAAGACCCACAGAGCAACCTAGCACAGTTCTGTGAGGTTCAGAGGTTTGAAGCTCTTCCCTAAAGGGCATGAGAGATCAGGCTAAGACTACAGCCAGCCTGAACTTGAAACCCAGGCGCCAGGAGCGGCAGGCTTCAAGCCAGGAATTGTCAGGCACAAGCAAGTTGCCAACTCTGTCTTCCAGTAGCCTTTCCTAGAAAGTAATGCAAAAGCAAAGGGGAACTGCAAGGTTTCCTTTTTCTGTTGTTTGCACAGCCCCCTTCTTAATTTCCATAATCTATCAATCCCAGCTGTTTTGTGTTTTCAGAAGTCCCACCTGTCTGCAGGGGGCAACAGGGAAATAAAAGGGCAGTTGGAGGAGCAGTAGGCTGGCTGGTGGGTTTTGTGTGTTCTGTGGCAGGTGAGTGCAGTGGGAAGCAGGGGGTTGGCAGGAGCGAGGAGGTGGGTGCTGCATACGGGCAGATGTACACCAGGTGACATGTATTACCTACTGCCTAAAATTAATTGCTTCTAACCTGTAGGTCAGACCTATGCAGTTCTGTAATTCCTTGAGTCCTATTCTACGCTCATGAAATCTTTCCCTACAGAGCCAGGAAAGCAGAAATGAGCACCCCTCTCCGGAGATAGTGTGATTTTGTGGGAAGTATGGTGGCTGGTGTAGGCTGTGTCCACTTCTACTGGCTTTCCAGAACAAGTGCACATCATCTAGGTTTTCCTCACCCATCTACTTCAAATGTGCACATCCCAGATGAATCAGACTGAGTTGTAATCAAAAAGCCAAGTAACCTAAAATGAAAGTGAGTGGGTGAGTGGAGAATGAATAAACCTAGTCCTTATGATGAAAGGCTTTTTTTGGCTCCCTAGAGCTTAGTAATAATGCAGCTGGTGAGCGCAGGGAAAGGGGAACTGGCTGCAAGTGTCACAATCTGGAATTTGTCTCCTTGACCCCCATAACTGTCAAAGGAGGAAGTCGTATTTTGTCTAAGCTTTCCCATTATTGCAGCTTAATTTCCTCATCCTCTGTGAAGGAAGGGTCCAGGAGAGAAGCAGGTTTTTCCCGAGTCTGTGATTCATGGGGCAAGAGGGCAGAGCTCAGCCCTTAGCACTCTCTAGAAGAGGCTGGGTGATGTCAGCCCTTGCCATTCAGCAGGGTCCACACTGGCGCTTCAGGGGGTTTTGGAGACATTTTTTTTGTTTTGAGTTGTAAAAGAAAAGTTCCACTGTTATTTAGACTAACAGGTCTTCTCAAAAAAAAGAGAAACAAGTCTCTCACAGAAACAGGGAGTCTGCACACGGGTAATGAAAAGGGTTTTCAAAGGGAAGAAAGAAAGGCACAAAGATGGCAAGAAACCTTTATAAACACAGGAAGATTGCAGAGATTGCCTATTATTATTTCTACAAGCTGATCACCTGGAGTGGGGGAAAGCAAGATTTGGAGTCATGAAAGTATCTGCTTACCTCAGGGTTTGTAATTTCTTTTACTATTTAGCTGAATGTTGAATTGTGAAAAGCTTTTGTGGGTTTGTGCTCAAAGTAGGACTCAGTTCTGCACAACAGAACTAGAAACTGAGTGAAAGAGGAGAATGTGGTAGCTTACAAGCAAAATGCTGTACAAGAAAGGAAGATGTTACCGATCTATTTGTCTTTCATGGTCTCAGAATGGGAACCATGTATTTGCCTTCATGCCATGCAAAGCCACCTAATAAATGCAATGCCATAAAATGTGGATTTTGGCTTCTTGTGGCAATGGGAGGAATGTGAGCATACAAGCTATCTACAACTAACTGGCTGTTAGCTGGAAAAAAAAAAAGTACAAAATAGATACAAACCACCTTCCAGGGAACAAACAGGTGCATGACTGAGGGGATCATAAGTTTTTTCTGTGGGTGCATAACATCCTAGCTTCTGTACTGAAGTTTCTTTGTGATTATCTTGTGCTGGGCTGTTCAGTTATCCCTGTTAACAATGTGGAAATATTTCTTTGGAGGCTATATTACAGATGGGTCTATACAGATACTTAGTATATATTTTAATAAATAGTATCTAGCGATGAAATGTTGCAAATTTTGAATAAGTCTTGAGAAGAAAAAATAAAATTGATAACAAGTTAAAGTGGAATGGACTACTCTATTTTGCTACTCCTATAGGAATTATATGAAGCAGGTTAACTTTGTAATTAAATGGAAGCAGGCATATTTTTGAAGTTTACAGGAATGTCCCACCTGTAAAAAAAAAACCAAACAAACCAAACAAACAAACCAACAAACCTCCTGAAACAAACAAACAAAAAACAAAAAAAAAAAGGGGAAAAAACCCCAAACCAAAGCAAAACAACAATAACTAAAACCAAACCCAAACCAAACAAAATACAAAAAGCCTAGGTTTTTACCTGTCTCATGGTTGGGAAGCATTTGACACTACCCAGCTCTGGCTTTGGCCACCTCCTGCCACTGCAATAATGGTGTCAATGCAGGGCACCATTCTTCCTAACAGATAGAAAGGGGACAAAGGGGAATTCTTGCCTGTTACTTGAGTAAAACTGGCTCTGGTTAACCTCTCTCTCTGCAGAGCAAATGGGATTATTTAGCCTGGATGCCTCTGTTCTGGGATCCTTTGATCTTGACATTAGTTAGCTTGGGTTAAGGTTTTAACTCATCTAGGACCTTAAGACAATGTACTTTTAAACTGTACTTTAAATTTATATGTATTGATATGTAATAAAGAGACCTCAAGCTGTATAAAACATCCAGATTTTTGTTTTGGCATGCCAGGCTGTTTCAGAGATGTACCATGTTAGTATTTTTATTTGCTCGAGTACCAGGTTTCTGGTTTGAAGGCAGCAGTCAGGTATAATGGAATCACTGTAGCAGCTCTGGCTGAAGGTGTGACTTTGTAATGTAGCTGAAATGCTACCCTTAGACATTTTACAAGTCACTGGCTGAATTAGGAAGAATATTCTTTGATTGAAATGACTGCTAGCAGAGGCGTAGGACTAAGTCCATACAGTGAAAAGGATCTTTGTTTTGGCGATATTCTATCAAAAGCATCATTCATCATTTCTCTGTTGTGTGACCCTGGGGAATGATTCATTTATTAAATACCACACTGGTAAATTTTCTTAACTCAGACATGGAAGAAAATATAACCAATTGTTTTTCATTCAGTTTTCAGCACTAAGCCCCTGCAAATCAGTTGAAATAAGAGATTTGCACTAATTGGGTGCATTTTTATCTGTCATAAATGAGACTATCTAACCAGGCAGATAAAAATCAAGGATGTTTTTGTTTTCACTGTTAGTATACCAGGTATTACTCATATTTTGGAAGCCATACAAAGGGCCTTCTCATATCTCCACTGCTTTCATCTTTGCTCATATAAAGCTCTGTGTGAAAGGAGCACTGAACCAAAGTGTTTGCAGTTGGAATCTGTTGTAGTCTGCTCAGCATTGCAAAAAAGCCACCTGAATTTCCTGGGGAGCTTGAAGGAAATGTCAGTCTAAGACCCGCACACCAATACAAACAGCGTTTTGACTTTCCTAATTTGGTAGAAGCTGCAGTCCTTAACCACCCCAAGTAAAAAAGATGAAAAGGCAGCTTGTCTAGTAAAAGAGTTCTTGAAATTGTACGTGAAAGACCAAGACACAATGAAAAGCTTGCAGAGAAAAAAACAACCACCCTACACCTTGAGATGAAAAATTGGAGACTTTTTCAATCGGAGTATTTTATTTGATATTGTCCTTCAAATCGAACATCCAATGTCTCATCATAAACACCCAGGATTACATTTTAGGCTTAAATAAACAAATTTGCCTCAGAGGCCTTGAGCCTTCCTTGTCTATGGGAATGTAACTATTTTCATAAGTGACATTGTGGTGATATTTTTAGCTGTCTACCAGGTGAGTAAAAATAACTATCTTTGCTGCAGGCCTTCCTCTAAATACCAGAAAGTATACACGAAGAGAAGGAGGGATGTCTTAGTACAGTTTTCTGAAGATCTTCACATATCTCCTTCATAGTAGTTTAATTTTGAAGATATAAATGTAGGCTATCTCTTTTCTAGAACAGATTTATTAACAGAAGCAAGGTGTCAGTTCTCAATGCTTCAGTATTTGTCTATACATAACTTCAACACTTGTTTCTGAATACTTTTGTTGTAAAGTTGTTGGAAGAACGATTGACATCATCTACTTGGACTTCTGCAAAGCATTTGACACTGTCCTACATGACATACTTTTCTCTAAATGGGGGAGCTGTGGATTTGATGGATGGACCGTGCAGTGAATAAGGAATTTGCTGGATGGACGCACTCCAACAGTTGTGGTCAACAGCTCAATGTCCAAGTGGCGACCAGACACAAGTGGCATTCCTCAGGAATTGGTGTTGGGACCTGTGCTGTTTAACACCTTTGTCGGCAACGCAGACAGTGGGATTGAGTGTACCCTCAGCAAGTCTGCTGACAACACCAAGCTGTGGGGAGTGGTCAACACACTCCCCACAGAGTGGGGAAGGGATGCCATCAAGAGTGACTTGGACAGGCCTGTGCAAACCTCATGAAGTTCAATCAAGCCAAGTGCAGGTTTCTGCACGTAAGTTGGAGCAATCCCAATCACAAATACAGGATGGGTGGAGAATGGATTGAGAGCAGCCCTGAGGAGAAGGATGTGAGGGTGTTGGTAAGCTCAACACAAGCTAGTGATGTGTGCTGGCAGCCCAGAAAGCCAACCACGTGGGCCACATAAAAAGAAGCGTGTCCAGCAGGTCACAGGAGGTGATTCTTTCCCTCTAGTCTGCTCTCATGAGATACCACCTGGAGTACTGTGTCCAGCTTTGGAGTTCTCAACATAGGAAGATCATGGACCTGTTGGAATGGGTCCAGAGGAGGGCCATGAAGATGATCAGAGGGATGGAGCACCTCTGCTATGACGACAGGCTGAGAGAGTTGCAGTTGTTCAGCCTGGAGAAGAAAAGGCTCCAGGGAAACCTTATAGACACTTCTAGTACCTAAAGGGGGCTACAGAAGTGATGGGGAAGAGTTCTTTATCAGGGAGTGGAGCCATAGGACAAGTGGTAACAGTTTTAAATAAAAACAGGGGAGATTTAGATTAGATAGGAAGAAATTCTTTCCTGTGAGGGTGGTGAGACACTGGAATAGGTTGCCCAGGGAAGTTGTGGATGCCCCATTCCTAGAGGTGTTCAAGGCCAAGTTGGATAGAGTTTTGAGTAACCTGGTTTAGTGGGAGGTGTCCCTGCCCATGGCAGTGGGGTTAGAACTACGACTTTTTGAGGTCCCTTCCAACTCTAACCGTTCTATGAAAGATTTTTAATCACATCAAGATAATCAGAAATTATTCCTCCAAGTGTAGCTCAGACCTGCACAGGGAAACCAAGACCTCACTGCGTCACTAATAAAAAGTGCTGAGCTCCCTGAAGGCTCCTCTGGGGTGGAGACCTTCCAACTAGGATGCAAAAGGAAGGAAGCCAAATCCCAGGTCACATGTAGTAACATCTCAGCCCAAAGAGAGTGGATGCACTAGGTCCTCCAATGAGCTCTGGCCCAACAGAAGGAACTGGAGGTCATTGTGAAGTTTTAACTTATCTAGTCTCAGGTTTTTTACCCTTCATCATTCTGCTCTGAAACTGGAAGACGTGGACTTGGACGCCAACTTGGAAAAACTGAAGCTAGAAGCCGCAAGAAAACAGCACCAGTCATTACTAGTGGGACAGATGCTTTTCCTGAAAAGTGAGTGAGGTCACCAACCCTACTTGATTCTTTAAAGCTTCCTTCATTCCTTTAGCACATTTCTTCTTCCTTTGCTCTTTCTCTGTTTCATGGGATACAGACCTAATGTTGCACCATCAAGCAGTGCAACACCCCTGCTGCAAAGAACACAAAGTTTGCTTTGCAGTTACTTGACCCAGCCACACTGTTTGACTCTTCTGGTCTGTTCGAGGTTGTTTCCTCTCTCCTTGCTTATTCCGTCTCATCAAACCTTTGAAGGTGCTGTCCTCTTGCCTGAGTCATCCCTCCCCTGCTGTGTACTCCTTGCCCTTCTCCATCCCAGAGTTTTTATGGGGCTGAGCTGGAAAATGGGAGTTAAGGAGGAATGGGGGAAAAGACATGGGACCAGGTCAAAGGGGCATACTCAGAGGCTGAGGGCAGGGGAAGGGGCTGTAAATGGAGCCAAATGGGGGAATGATTTCCCTGGAAAATCTTTTAGGTTGGCAATTTTTTAGAAAATAAGTCCTTAGGACTTGATTGATTCCAGGCAAAACACTTCTCACAAGGTTAGCTTTGCAATGAGAGTTATCTGGAATCTATGCCACTCTGTGACCTCTCACTTCTGCAGGGCATTAGTGGACTAATTGGCTTGAAAAGTTTGGTGAGTTTGACAATCAAACCACAGAGAAGATGTGCCAGGAGCTTGGGAAAAAAGATTTTGAAAAGTGCTTGGAAATCATATGACTTAAGTGCATGAGCAAGTGTCCTGTTTTGCTAAGTCTATGGAATTAAGTAATGATAGATGGTATATTTTTGCCACTTGTTATATAACGTGAGACTGGCTATGGGTAATGCAGCCAGGGAAAAAGGGGGATATGCACAGCTGGGAGCTGATGTTGCAGGAGTTAGATGGTGCTGAGTATTGCACTCCATGTTTCCCAGTCAGTTCCTGATCAAAAATACAAAATCTCCTTAACTTCCTAACCAAAGCGACCATGCTACCAACAGAAAATGAGAAGGGTGAACCCTTTGATGATAAGCTGCCCTCAGTGTCTGCATGGCATTTGCTGGGCTGCTGTCTGCCCCTCTCAGCTCAGCAGCCAGCAGGTCTGGGCTTGCAGCCAGAAGTGAGCCGACGTTTCATGTCCTCCTCACCCTTTCCTTTACTGGTTGTGACCAGGAGCAGTGTTCCCCCTGCTCTCCAACAGAACTGAGAACAAGAAACATGAACAAACAGAAAGGGGAGAAAAAAAATACAGTGCTATAAAACTGCTGATGAACAGACATTCTCCTCTTTGGCATTATCAAAAATAGCAAAACTAAAGACCACCCCAAAAGTGGTCTTTTCAATTTCATCCTAGGGCAGTTCTGTAGACTTTAATTATTTTTTTCTGCCTGTAAAATGAGAATTAATTAAGGTCAGACTTTCCAGTACTTACAGTCCAAACACTCTGCTTTATCTGAAAAGTTGAAAGCATTGAGGACAGACTTGAACAAGCTGTCATGTGGGATAGTTCCTTTTAAACAAAAAAAACACATCTTCCAGGGCCTTTGATAAATGTTTGAATGGAGAAAACCATCTGGTTTATTTTTGTGTACAAAGTTCAGGAACTACATAGAATAAAAGAAAAGTCAGGGAGGAAGGATGTGGGAAACAATGTAAAGAGCTTAACAGTTTCAGTTATAGTTATCTGACCTGTTACTGTGGTCTTATAGAGCACTGAGTGCCATTTTTGTATGTTGTTATGTTGCATGTGAGAAGGAGGGGGCACGTTTTGACGTGTAGTGTGCGGTTGGCTGGTAGGACCCTTGCTTTGGTAAAAAAGCAGTGAGATTCAAGGGGTAAAGGCTGTTGCTGTAAAAAAAAAAAATAACCAAACCCAATTTTCTCCTTGGATAATGAAGAGTTTCTAGAAGGCAAGAAGAGCACCGACCTTCCCTCTCACATAGGAAAAAAGCTCAAAGATACACCTTCACAAAACTCTTTATGCATATCACCCTCTACTGGTGCCTGAAACTGGATGTGCTTTCCCATCTCCAGCCAGACTCTGGGAGAAAATGAGAGATAAGCAGATCTGCTCTGCTCTATCTACTGTTTCTTGGATGCAAGATCCATGTTGCGGTGATATTTGCATTGGCTGCTTAGCATTAGATAGGGCTTTGTGTTTGCTTGGGTTAGTAAGCTTGCCTTCCTGTGCAGCTGTCTTAGTGCACTGAGTGTACACACCTCCACTTCTTCTTGGGTCCTCCTAAGCCAGAAAAGCTCATATGTGAGCTCTGCAGTATTAGTTGCATTCTCTCTGTCCTTGTCCCCACCTTCTTTCCTCAAGTTGCTGCTACAAGAATCGATGATGTTTGGTTTTGTTGAGGTTTATTTGGTTTGTCAATAAAGCAATTGGATTTGATTTGTGATTCTGACTGTGGGAAAGGGAGTGTAGGTGAGTTGCCATAGCTTTCTCTACTATGTGCCATAAGGTTTGCTGTTTACATCCCTCAGCAGGCCCATAGGGACTTGGTCCAAGTCACAGCGAGGTGCATTCTGAATGCTCCTGCCTGGCTGCTTGTCTTATGTCTGGAGCAGAAGCCATGAGACAGAGGGGAGCTGGCATCAGAGGAAGAGTGATGACAGAGCCAGCGATGGGAAGAGAAGCTGAAAATCTCTGAGAGACCCTGTGGTGTCAGTCCTCATGCTCAGCACCATGGGGCTATGGGCAGAAATGAGCGACCCAAGTGAGAGAAACCATGTGCGAGCCACCAGCATAAACCAGGGGCAGAACCTGTAGGTGCCTGGTGCTAATACCGCAGTGAGCATCAGCACAGATCAAGCTGGACAATCCAGTGTGTAGAGTCCCAGTGTCCTGGGACACTGTTTGACATTTCACCAGAGGACCTGTGCTATGGAACTGTACCAAGACTGGTATTTTGAAAAAAACCCAAAGTTATGTTTTTAAGGTCTTGAACTGGAAGGCTTCCCCTCCAGCTCTCTGTATCATCACATGAGGTGTGTTATAAATGCCCTTCCAATGGCTTTGCAAAGACTCTGCACGGGACGTGTCACTGTGCAGCCTCAGCACCGAGCGCTTTCCTTTATGACCACAGAGTACCCTCTAGTGGGAGAGATCACAAATGAAAGGGAAAATGCTTCCAGCGAGTCTTCCATTAAAACTGTAACTCATGAGTGCTATTTTTTTTTCTCTTTAGGCTTTCAAATAATCTTTTGGTACCCAGGAACCCTATCCCATTGTTGTTGTCTAGGTCAGATTGGCCAGTGATGGATGACAGCCTGGCTGGAAGAGAAAGTATTGAAAGGGACTGACAGAAGGAACTAGGCATTTGGTTTCAGTCCTGCCTCGCGCTCCTGGAGGAAGAGCTCTTGTAAAGGACCTGGTAAGGAAATGTTGGAAGTGTTCCCAAGCCTGTTCTCCATGCTGCTAGTCTGTCCTGCAATGGGTCAAAGAAGGTGCGTTTCAAGAGAAGTGGGAATGGCAGGCATTTTGTAATACTGGGGAAGGCACGTGAGCTTGTAGACAAGCTCTGCCTGGGGTTGCCTCCTGTGAGATCTGGGATGTAGGTTATAATGGGGGGGGTTCAACTTGCAATTCCTCGAATTAGAGACTTCTGGAATTAAATGCTCATTAAATTTTTCTTTTGCAGAGAATTTATCTGTGGTTTCTTGCATGATAGTTATGGATACGTATGTGATCTTCAGTTGTGGCTGCGATCGAATGTCATCAATATGTAAGTATAAACACAACAACAAAAGAAAAGGCAAGTGAGTTCAACTACTATTTTTCAAAACCAACTTTTTCCCAGAAAATGGAAACTATAAAGAGAATGTGTAGGCTCAGAGCTGTGAGACTGTGAGCAGTGGTACTCTAGTTGAGCAGTTCAGAACCTGCTGAAGGAAGGGGAAAGGAATGGCACCTTCCTACTTCTGGTAGTGAGTCCTTGCTTTATTCTCACTCAAAAGTGCAGTTTTACTTAGAGTCAAAGCCGGTACTCAGAAAAAAAATAATAATAAATAAATAGGCAGATACTGTCTCAGTTCTTCTTTAGCATCTCACTTGAGGGCTTTTTTAAAACAGTGCAGTACTGGATTTTTACTGGACAGACGACCTATTTTTCACTACTCTTCAGGTAGGAGTTTAGAAATTCTCTCTAGTTCTTCCTGATGAAAGGGAATCAATACTTTCTTTCACTCCTAGAAACTGTGTTCTTTCCTCTCAGAAGAAAACATGTTACCAGTTGTAGAAGCAAAACAAAAGAAAAATCTGAGACTGAAGCTGTCCCAAAGCCAGCCTCACAAGACCCAGACACACCAGAAGAATGCCAGCTTAGGCATGTTATCTGTCCCAAGGGCTGAAGGAGGCTCTGTGGGATGGCAGAAAATAATTTAGAAACATGGTTCAGTTTCCATGGGAAAAATTGGCTGGGATATCCAGCCGTCAGTCCTTTAGCATTTACTTGTGTTATAGAAGTACGTTTGAGGGAGACAGTGTTTTTACAATGATCAATGATAAACCAAGCTCCTGGAGTAATTACCTGTCCATTTCCTGCCATACCTGTCCTGTATCTCTGCTGATTGGTGTCCCAGAAGGACTTTGAAAAAGGCGGAAATTCTGAGACCAACCACGCGGGCACAGGACAGTTGCCCCACGAAGGATGCAGGGCAAGGGAGCAAGCTTTCCCAGGCAGTTACTCTGCCCCACGATGATTTTCCCCTTGCTTTGCGGGACTGAAATCTGCCTGCTGCTGCTCTGCAGAGCCTGCCAGTTGGAGGAGCCGGCATTGGGTGAGTGGAGAGCCCTTTCCTTGCTTGTGGTTAACTCCAGAGGAGCACCAGACTCTCTTGGCAAGCAGATCAACCCAGACACCCTCCTGACAGAAAAATGCTAGTTGGTAACTGGAAGGGTAGCTTGTCGTCTGGGGGCTGGTCAGCAGTAAGATCGGGAAATGCAGGTTGAAAAGGGCACAGTATGGAGTTTGTCCTTGCACTCAAGCTGTATATTCAGCCTGTGTATTCCCCTTTTTTTGCACATTCTGATGAGCTGCTCAGTGCAAGGGATGAAGCGGGTTTGTGTTTCCAATGCACGTGTCTGGGCAGTGCACATTGCTGTTGCGACAGACTGGGACAGGGGGATATCCCTCTGCCACTGCTGACACGGTGCACTCCCAGCTGTGGGGTGCCCTGGGCTGCTCTGCAGGTGCCAGCGAGAGGGGACTGGGGATGCTCCCAGGAACCAGAGTCCCTTTTGCTGGATGGTTGCCTAGTGTTGGGTCTGTGCAGGGCACCTCGGGGCTCCAGGGGACAAAGGCGAGCTAACAATAACATGCTGGGAAGCAACAGGCAAGTGAGCGTGGGGACTGACTTTGCTGTGCTTGCTAAGGAGCTTACCTGCCCTTCTGTTTGCCTACCTACTGCCCTCCTACTCACCATGGGAAATGCACAGTGCAGGCTAATGATGTGATGGCCACCCACGAGACCAAGGTGTCTGAGGTCTCCCAGTGTGCCACTCAGCCTCGTGGTGGAGTTCCTTGTTCCAGTGCTCTGCAAGATGGGAGAGCCGCACCTGAATGTTCCAAGACACTGTGGCCTTCCCTGGGTGAATTGCTCTTCCTCTCACTCTGATTTTGGGGTTTGTATTGTTCCTAGGTTTGAACGAAGCTGTGAAATCTGATCATATTATTGCAGCAGCCCTTGGTGGAGAGGCAACTTTCTCTTGCAACTTCTCACTCTCAATGGACATTTTGCAAGTCACCTGGCAGAAGAGAAATGGGTCTACCTTCCAGAACATAGCCACCTACAGCCCAGACCATGGGCCGAAGCTGATAGGGTCATTTCAGACAAAGGTGCGTTTCACTAGAGTAACCCTGAAGGTCTCAGCTATTACACTTCAAAATCTCTCTTTTGAGGATGAATCCCACTATAGATGCATTTTCAACGTGTTTCCTCATGGCTCTTTCAGCAAAGATATATGCCTCAACATCCAAAGTAAGTTTTCCACTAACCCCTTCTCTCTTTCTGTCACTCAGCACAGGTCTGATGTAGTCAGGAGGTGGTAAAGCATTATCCCCTCCACCACATGGAGATTGCCATGCAGCAGCATCTCCTCAGTGGATAGTCTCCAGACTTGTCATACCTTTCCTCAGAGGAGGTGATGGTAAATAAGCTGGGAGATGCTTTCAGGCAAAAGCCCACATACAGAGAAGTTACCTGTCCAGCTTTGGCTATTAACTCACCACAGAGCATAAGAACTTCTTTCTGTTTTTGCTCTCAGCGATTTCTGAGCTAACAGTGGAATACAATTCCCAGCTGTCTGCTGAGGGTCTCCTCACTGCAGTCTGCTCAGCAACAGGAAAGCCTGCCCCCCAAATCACCTGGTTGGATGACAGAGACCTGCACTTGTCCCCTGAAATACACCACGTCCAAAATGAAAATGGGACAGTCACAGTGGCAAACAGACTTATGTTCTCTGCCAGTCACATCCATGCCTTGACCTGCCTCCTTGACCACCCACAAGGAAGGAAAATGAAGATAGTTTACCTGGAAAAGGCAAGTGAAGGTAGGCTGCGTTTGTATCGAGAGGTGCAGCATGTAATGGGGAGTGCTTAGGAAAGGATTTGCAATTGTGAATTGTGAAAATGCAGCTTGTGCTTACACAGGTCTCACTAGAAATTCTTCTGGGAGTTCAGATTTCGTGTTTTGTCTTAATCCAGAAGACTCCTCCCTGTAGTACCTTTGTGTGTGTGTGGTGGGCGTGGGCATATCCATATCATAGTATCATAGAATGGTTATGGTTGGAAGGGACCTTAAAGATCACCTAGTTCCAACCCCCCTGCCATGGTTGGGAGACCTTTCACTAGAACAGGTTGCTCAAAGTCCCATCCAGCCTGGTCTGGAATGCTTCCAGGGATAGGGCATCAAGAACTTCTCTGAGCAACCTCTTCCAGTGTCTCACTACCCTCTAACAAACCTGTAGATATGTGTGTACCTGTGTATATATATGTATCTGTATATTTAGATTTCTACACAATCACTGATCTAGAGCAGTTGTGATCAGCTCTCCAGCAGTATCCACCACTGGAGGGTACCAGCAGAGCAGGCTCCTGGCTGTCGAATGCTGTGGAACAACATTTCACATGGAAAATCTTGCAGGAGGGTATGTTTCAGGAAGGATGGGAGACCTTCCTCATTATAAAACTCCTTCATACAGAAAGAGAAACACAAATAGATCAGGAGAAAAAAGACTGGGGTTTGATTCTCCAATACCAAGAACAGGTGAGGCATTATCCATATTTATTCAAAAAACAAAATAATTCATCATTTTCCACAGTGTTATATTGCTATGCCATTCCTTCTCTTCTTCAAAGAATAAGTGAACACAAACTGATGAATGTTTCACTGGAGTCACAACCTCTGGAAGAGCACACAAGAAACATGTTGGCATTCCTCTATGTTCTGGGTGAACTTACTGGTTTCTTCTTGTAGGTGCTCAGAAGAACATCATCGTTACAGTGGTCAATATAGCAGTGGTGTTCTTAACAGTCTCGATACATTGCATCATGATATTATGCGTCAGAAAAAGGGAAAAGTAAGACTAATTTCCATTTCTTGATGTGGCTTGCCTGTGTTCACCTTTTCTTTCCTCTTGGAGTTTTTATATACCTGTCTTTGGTACTTATCCAGGGGGCAACAGAACTTTTAAAATAGCAAGATTCACTCTAAATGCCAGGAAGTTTCTAAGCATTACATGACCAGTTGTTAATGTGGGTTTTTTTCAGACAGAAGAGACGTAGTGCACTCAGAACACCTACAGTGGAGAAAGGCTTATGCCAACACCTAAGCAAGGAAGCCAAGACTACCCCCAACTACCAGCATGTTGTTTGTCAAAATGAGGTAATGCAAACATCCGCGGCTTCCGGTAATTATTCACATCCTTCAAAAACCTCAGCAATGGTTACCGGGAAGGTGACAAAACCTTTCTACTGAGAGCTGGGGCCCCCTCCTGTTGCCATGTCTTGGTGGGATGGGGGAGACACATCAGGTGATGGCACCCATACGTGTCTCATCTCACCTCTAGCAATGCTGGGAATGCCTGGAGTATAAAAAGAAAAGTTAGCCATGGGTTAGGTGGAAAGCCAGGGAAGAGGTGCTGGAAATACCCAGGAGGGCAGATGGGATGTCCCTTCTGGACAAAAGCAAGAGCTCAGGTGCTGTAACCAGCAGCCTCACACAGTTTTCCTGGAAAAGTCCGCCCTACCCTCCTGGTCACACAGGCATGAAGGTGCTCTGAAGGGCTGGTGGCATCCACAGACAAAACCAGCAACTGACCACAGCTGCAATTCACCCCCACTAGCCTCTTTTCTATGACTTCACACAGGTTCCCTCATTCCCTTGCAAGCTCTTGTGTTGGGAAGGGGAACTCTCCTGTCATCTTGTCACTTCTCTCTGCCTGATAAAGCAGGGCTTCATCATGGTTACCACACCACTGTGCTGGTCTTTTGCAGGAGCAGACATCAACCTCCTCGCTTCACAAAAGGCAGGCAAGCCCAAAGAGAAACCCGGGAGAGAAAAAATCTTGCAGGAACTTGTTTCCAGAGGAAGCACAGCACTTGAACAGCAACGTCCATGGCATGTTTGAGAGGGGACCTGTTGGATTATGCAGCGAGGGGCTTGGCTGCACACCCATGAAGGAGGACAGAGAGGCAACAGCAGATGGAGAAGTCCAAATAACACCCCACCCTGGCTGCTCCCCAGCCCAGAACAGGAAGGAGAGCCACCAGCCCACTGAAGGCTCACCTCCACAAGACTAGAGGAGCACAGGAGTCCAAGGACAGGTGGGGAGCCAAACTAAAGACTTGGAGGAAGGGGTACCTTGCCCAGACCCCTCTGTTACCAGGAGATCCTCATCCCCAGGGTCTGGGTGTGAAACCCATCAAGATGAGTCATCAGTGGAGCACCTTTTGAAATGAGGAGGTGTCCTGGTTTGGGGTAGAGTGGAGCCAACTTTCTGCTCAGTGAGAGAGGCCCTTGCTTATACATGTTGCTGTGGCAACTAGGATCAGCTGACTTTGTTGTTTACCTGATGGAGAGGTCGCATATGTGGGGAGGAGTGGACAGGATAGGTGACCCAAATCTAACCAATGGGGTGTTCCATTCTATCTGCCACACTCAGTATAAATGTTGAGGGATCAAAGGGTTAGGCTCTCTTCTTCAATGGCTTGGCCAGCAGGTTGAGGAAGGTCATCCTCTCCCTCTATTCTGCACTGGTGAGGCCACAACTGGAATACTGCATCCAGTTCTGGGCTCCCGAGTTCAAAAGAGACAGGGAACTACCAGAGAGAGTCCAGTGCAGGGCAACAAAGATGATTCAGAGAGTGGAGTATCTCCCTGATGAGGAAAGACTAAGAGATCTGGGACTCTTTAGCCTGGAGAAGAGAAGGCTGAGGGGAGACTTTATTAATGCTTCTAAGTATCTGAAGGGTGGGTTGAAGGAAAATGGAGCTGGACTCTTTTCAGTGGTTTCCAGTGACAGGACAAGAGGCAATGATCACAGACTGGAACACAGGAAGTTCCATTCAAATATGAGGAAATACTTCTTTCACTGCTCTTCAGGTAGAGTTTAGAAGTTGTCTCTGGTTCTTCCTGATGAAGTGGAATAAATTCTTTCTTTCACTCCTAGCAATTGTGTTGTTTCCTTTCAGAAACACATTACCAGTTGTAGAAGCAAAACAAAAGAAAAATCTGAGACTGAAGCTGTCCCAAAGCCAGCCTCACAAGACCCAGATAACATGCTTAAGCTTGCATTCTTCTGGTGTATCTGTCTCAAGAGCTGAAGGAGACTCTGTGGGATGGCAGAAATTACTATTTAAAAAGTTGTGTATCTCACTTTTTTTTTTTTTTTAAATGGAATACCCCCCTTTCCTGACCACCTGATTTTGTCCCAGGTACTCATCTCTTGGAAACTAGGATTTACAGTGTGGGGGGTGCAAGTTCATCTCTGATTTATTAATCTCTGTAACGTGCAACACCATTCTGAGAGGGTCTACACAGTAAGTGGTATTTACAGCCCACAGCTCCCTGAATGCCCAACCTTCACACAGAGAGGAAGCACACAAATGAGCATCAGTGAGAGAGACGCGAACAATTATCAATACAAAAAGTTTGATGGGTTTCACTGGGAAACAATAAAGAGAATGCAAGCTTAGGTATGGACATTTTAGATGTACCAAAGATACGTGGCAGCTTGATGCCCAACAACCCCCTTGAACACTAAGTTGTTAAGTCTACTTAATCAACTTAATGTTAATGTAAATTTAATTCAATTTAAACTTCAACATAATGTTAAACAGCATTAACTTAATTTTCATTTATATAAGCAGAGCCAGAAGATGAACGAGCGTTACCTAACAGTCCTGCTGTAAGCCTCCAGCAGGTGACAAGCCCTATAAAATTTAGTGGGTTTGGTTTTACTTGAATCTTTGTCACTGACTCCAATCATTCTCTAATGCCTTTTTTTTTTTCCCCCCTGTTAAACAATGGCAACTTGCAGCAGCTGCTTCATATTCTTTTCCTTAAGCCTGTGCAGGTTTCCCTGGTTACTGTCTCAACTGGCTCTGCTGAAAAGTGGTTATTAATCCAGAAATCAAGGGACGAACCAAGGATTCAGCTGAGTGTGCTCACCTAGAAGGCAAAGGAAAGTATAAAGAATAGATCACATTCATGACAGATTTCAGATTGCCTCTTCCACAAGCACACAGGACGTACTGCAGATGAAGAATAAAAAGACAAACAAAAAAATCTCTGGATTTTAGGACAAGAGGTCTCTAATTACTCTCTTTTTCACTAACTTCAAAGGCTTTATTGTGCCAGACAGTTGGTGTCAGCTCAGCCACCACCAGCTTCAGAAAAGGTGATGTACAGAGGACTTTCCAGAATTGCAGGCAGAGATTCCTGAGCTGAGCCACAGCCTTTTAACAAGAAACAGTTAACTTGAGAGCACACAATGTGGCTTGTTCTTCTATGAATATAAAAAGATTTTCAATTTTTTGCCATACCTGTTTGCCTGGAGTACTTTCCATTTGCTTCTGTCTGCCTTGGAGTTACTTCTGGTTTTCATCTACTGTCTTTTCCTTGGTCTGCTCTAGCTTCCTCCCTCCCCTCCAAAGAAGCCCTCTTACTTTCCAGACCATTTTGTCGTTTTCTTCTTTCTTCTCCAAGTTTCCATAGACTATTGAAGCAGAAGTAAAATTTGGATAAATACAGAGCTTTTCCCCTTCAGTAGATTTGAGTTACAGTGTGAGCTAATATAAAGTATTGCTCAAGTCATCCAAATATACCCTTTATTTTCATTAAATGAGGGCAGGAAGGTGTCCCTGGGATTTCCCTGATTTTGTCATTTGGATGGCACAGGGCACTTCTGGATAAATTTATTTTAAGCTGTGCAGTCTGCAGCTCTCCTGAGTTCCCTCTGTAATCCTTGCAACTACAGCGAGGGTAGGTGAGCACAGGAAACTTGCTGACACATTTTTCTCATAAAAAGAAAAATGTGTGTGAGGGGTGTAGGTACATCAGCCTCAAACAACAAGTAGTATGTTACTTGCTGGAGGCCTGATCTGCTTTAGTGAGAACCCATTCTCTATTCAAAACAAAAAGGGGAGGGCTGGGAGAGGGAAATTTAAGTGACTTGAGACCTACTTATCAGTCCTAGGAGACAGAAGAAAATGTTGAAAAACGGTTGTGGTAGAGCTTGGGCTTTAGTTTGTTAGGCGGTAGAGGAAGGGCTCCACTAAATGAAGCACAGTGGTGGAGAAAGTATCTCCAAAGACAACTAGACCCAGCTGGAAGGGCCAGTGCCCTACTGCCCAGCCTCCAGCAACGAGTTAGTGCTGATCTGGGGGGCAGGCATCAAGGGCTTTCTTTTTTCACAGGTCAAGAAGCACTGCTTTTTATGCACCGTGGTACTGAGAGCAGTGGAACAGGTACAGTTAATACACAGGAAAGCCTGGGATAACTCCAGAAAGGGGACACCACCCCATTCCTTTGCAAAATTTTAATAACAGTGCTTCAAATACTCCCATATATTTGTGTCTCAAATAAGAAAAGGCTTTTTATTTTTTGTGGGTTCTTGGTAAGTAACGTCTGGGCATATTTGCGAAGTAATTTTGTCAGGGCTTGAAATTGTGCCAAGTCTGATATTTTCCCCATGAATAATGATGATTTAAAACAGGAGACCTTTTAGGGCCTTGCAAGAGAACTATTACAATTGATACAAATGACACAAGAACATGTGTGCGTGTGGGAAGGGAGCTGAAGAAACAGCAAACACTGAAGGTCCCGTATTTGTTGCAAAGGATGCTGTTTCTAATTAATCAAATTAAGAAGTGGGTTGTTTCTGTCAAGCCTGGGAAAGCCTGATAAAACTACAACAGGGACAGCTTCTCAGTAGAAGGTCCTGTAGTCCAACAACAGGAAGATGGCAGCAAGATTGCCCTGTATCACTCATGCTGCCCCTTATCTTCTCAGCCCAACTTTTGCAAAAGCAAAAGACCACTCCCAATGATGTAAAAGACATCTCAAAATCAAGTTCTCATCACCAGTGAAGAGCGACCCGAAAGATCCTGGACCAATGGCTTGAAGGTCTGCAGTTTGAGAGTATGAAACTCATCATAAAATCAACTTTTCTAGAGATTTTGTATTATAAAATGAACTTCTTTTTCCACAGATCTTCCAGGCAATTTTTTTTTTTTTGCATTAATTTCCTATAGCCTAATGTCAGAAAAAAAAGGTGGGTTTTGTTTGTCTGGACTAAGGATCCAGAAAAGAGACAAAGCTTAGGTCTAGTACTCAAAATTTTGTTGCTGAGTATTGCTAGGCTAGTGACCTGCAGTTACTTCTTACAGTATGTGGTGATTATGAAAAAAAACAATTACCACGTTGAGGAAAACCTCTGTATATTTGTTGTGCAGCTTCCAATGAAGCCTTACAATGAATAAGTTCAAGATATTGATCTGGTCTGAAAAAACTTCAGTTACCTGGTATTCCAGAAAGTATTTGTAGTCCCATATTGGTAAATGGTAAATGTCAGAACTCTCAGACATTATTATACATTTGTTCTTCTTGTTATTGTGGATGTTGTTGCTACTATTAGTATATTCTGTACTTGCTGTTGGATTCTAGTTTTAGTGGTTTATGATAGCACAGAAGTCTTTAATAAACATTCGTTCTTGGTACTCTTGAACTGAAATTGGAGAGGAAAACACTTTGCAAATAAAAACCGTTTGCTCTGTTGCATATTGGAATATGGCCCAAAACTTCTTAGAAGGAAGTTCTGGTTTATGGTGCTGGTTTTCCCAAGTTCAGCTGTCCTTAAAAGAGCTGATGAGTCAGCTGCTGCAAGCCTTGTCCCATCTCAGGCTTTTATCCCAGTCTTGCTTTAAGAAAGTGATGGTTTTGTTTTGGTTGGTTGGGTTTTTCTTACTTTTTTCTCCTTTCAAGACCAATTGGTTAATTTGGTAGACACTAATAACCCTTGATGGAAAGAGGTAATGGAGATAGTGGTGTTGAGGAAACACTTTGCAGCTAATTCCAGGGCTGGAAGACGACTAACACCCCTCCACAGTGCCACCACCGGGGTGACTAACCCAGGCTGCGGGGAAGGAGCTCATCACAGTTCGCCGCTGCTTTACCAGTGCCCAAAATAAATGCCACCCCCCACGGCGGCGTGTCCCTGCCGATCAGAAGAACAGACAGTCCGACCGCGGTGCCCTGAGAATCAGGGGGCGGCACCCGACGGGCCGGGTGGGGCCGGCGCCTGCGGCAGTCATTTGCCGGAGATTTTCGGGAGAGCTTTCTCCCTCTTTCCTTTCATGCTTCCAGGTCCTTGGGAGTGCCCCTGCTCGGAGACCGATCGCTGCGGAAGGTTCGGCCACCGCCACCCGGGAAAGAGGGGTAGGAGCAGCTGCCGGCTGTTTCCGGGCGTTGCAGCGGTACCGGACCCTTTCCGCAGCCTTTTCCATGCGGGAAAGACGCCCCGAGGTGTCGGATTTACGCAGTAGCTGCCTCCTGAAGTTGACGTGACATCAGAAGTCAACGCGGATAAGTTAACGCCAGAAGTCCGAAGGGTTTTCAGAAGTTGGAGAAGTTTGTCAGAAGGTCTCGGAGAACAGAACAAGTGGATCCAGCACAAGGGTCCACTCCGTGGCCCAGGAGACATCCGAGGTGCGGTTTGGGAAGGTAAGGCACAGGGAAGGCTTTACTGTTTAATTGCCCTAGTTTTGCAGGCTTTCTTGTTTGTGGGTTTTTGCTTTATTTCTTCTATGTTTTACCCTGTAACACACTAAATTGTCAGCTAAAGAGACTTCCTTTATGACCACTATAGCTATGCAGTAACCCAGTGCCTCTCCATATGTGATCATGTAGCTACGATGCTCTGTTAAGGATTTTACTGTTATTCAAGCAGTGAGATAGAAGCTGTGCTTTTCTGTAGGCGTCACACATCTTTCACTGGTTTAGAAATGCTTCTATAGCTCAATTTTTGTCTCTCGCTAGCTATGCTGGCCCGTGATTTTTTTACATGTTTTTAGGAATATTTATTTGGATTTCTTAGAGCCCTGCTTGAGTATCTGGCCGTACTGTATCGTTGCAGTTGGGCACCAGGAGTCTAGCTGACATGTAAATATGTATCTAGAAGGATTAAGGGCGCCTTTCTCAAATGTAAGCAGAAACAGCGAGGAACACCATCCGAAAGAACCTGTTTACAAGTCTGCAAAATAAATGGGGGAGTTGAAAAACCTTCTGTGTTTACCTTCCCTGATCCACTCAAAGAGTTATTGGTGCAAACCAGCCGTACTGATCAGCCAGAAGGACACTCCAAGTCAGCATTTTGTATGGAAAGAACCACTAAGAATTCACTGAGAATTCACTCCTGAATGACCACCAAACACCACTAGGGACCACCCAAGACCTTCCATGAAGCCCCTGAAGGGCTGAAAGGGCATGTGCTGGGGTGATGGGAGTATAATGAATTCTGGGAAATGTAATGACTATACATATCCTGTATGGATGTGAGTCTTGCATGTGGTAGACATGTTGGGTGGAGAGATCCCCCATATCCCCAGCTCCGAATAAAAGAATGCCTGCTTCTTAAGACTACATTGGTGTTAAGGAGTTAATTCCCAATTTCAGTGACAGTATCAGCTGACAAATTAATTGTTCACTGGGCTTGTTGTTGATGAGTCACTGTTTCCTGATTTTACACATAAGAACTTGGTCTGTGTTCATGCTTGGTAACACCAGATTTGTATCAGGAGTTGTTGTAGCACAGTGTGCTTAAAATTTAAAGTCAGATTACTGGTTGTGTACATGTGCATTATGTGCACAAGCTTGCTGGGAATTTGTTTCTTAAATAGACTTTTTGTTTCCTCCTTCTACTGCTGTGATTTATTCGTGAGCTCTCCTTTTTAAAGCTGTTCGATGACATAAAAATGCTTTACAGTTGATTCAGTTTTCTTTTATTTGCATGTTGTGAAAGTCTTTAAAAAGTTGGGCTTTGCTTATGTTCTTGACAGAAGACACTCCCAAGAAGCATCAGCCAGTTTGCAGACATTGGCAAAAACCCTCAGGTGTAGGTAGTATGTGTTACAAAGGCATTTAATAGGAAAGTAATGCTTCCACTTAGATACGATGCCAGCTTCAATTCCAGGGAGGTCTGTAATTCAGTTGTATTGTGGCAATATAAACAGATTGAGGGAACAAGAAGCAAGTCTAAAGCTTTTCACTAGGGAAAGCAGCAACGCAACCTTATTTTTTGCTCCTTTCTCACCCTGGGAATGTATTTGTACATAGCAGATGCAGTATGCCCTGAAAATTCCCTAATTCATAGAGCTCTGGACAAGTAGGAAGCCTTGAAGTCCTTGAAGAAGTTGCTTTCAATTTATCCCTTGGTCTCACAAACTAACCCAGCCTCTCTCCCAGTGTCACAGCTAGTCCTGGACAACCAGTATGTCACGCTTCTGGTGGATTAATGCCTTTCTAACTTCCATCATGCCATTTTTTCCCACCTTGACCGGAATACTTCTTGTGTTATGTAATGAGACCTGTCAAAACTCACCATCTGCCCCCAGAACTATGTTTTTCTCTCATGACAAAGCTACTGTTAATGTTTGTACCCTGGAGGTGTGATGCCTCTGGAAGAGGATGCGATTGAGTCACACATGTCTTCTTATGTTTCTTCAGGTGAGGCTGATTTTCCCCTTCCGAAATGACTTTCCACGCTCTGTTATTGTGTCTGGTTTGTGCTGGGCTTGGAGAGGCAAATGGTAAGTTGAATTTCCTGAAATCTGTCTGAAAATTGTTTGGGAATGGATTTCTGACTCGTGAGGCTTCAACAGTCAGAGTAATAGGTGAAATAGTCAGAAATAGGTGAAATAAAAATTGCTTGTGCCATTTGATATAATCAGATAGCTAACATGCAAACATGGAGCTGGCAAATGTGACACAAGACCTCGAGCAGCATTTGGATATGGGAGGGACACGCAACATCCTGTATCTACAGTGACACTGGACACCATTGTTCACCTGAGTTTACAACTTCCCATAGTGGATCCTCCCCACAGGAACAAATCCTGTGGCCGGAAATTCTCTTTAGCCAATTTTACTGCTCGGTTCCCTGAGAATGGCTTGGTGCACACTTCTCTTGTGCATTCAATCTTTCTCTAGCTTTTAAGAAACAAAAATGGAGTTTTTGCTGAGAATAAATCAGCTCATAGCTTCCCAATAAAACTCAAGTGGGAATTCTGCAGGGATGGGTATAGAAATAGGGTATATCTTTTCTTTTAAATGGTTTAGAAGCAAGCCAGAGCCTCAGCCAATGTAAATCAACATAACATTACTGATTTCTGGAGGAGGTAGGAGTAGGAATTTTTGATGGGGAAAAAACATAGAAACAATATTTAATTGACAGAATTGTTGTGTCTGTGGGTAGTTCAAGCTTTAGAGTCAGTATTAGCCTTCTGAATGTGTGTGATATCTGCCCATTTCACTAACTATTTCATGTCACTGCAGTGATTCCACAGATGGAACACAGAAATGTGAAGGTGGGCGACACTGTGACTCTCAGCTGTGCCCTGACAGAACCCCAGGATGTTCTGCAAGTGACATGGCAAAAGGACTCTGAAAAATCACACAATAACATAGCTACATACAGTACCGCAAAAGGATTGAAGATTCATGAACCCTATCAAGACCGAATGAATTTTACAAGTCTGGTGCTCAATGAGACAAACATCACTTTTTGGGACACTAGAATGGATGATTCGGGGTGTTACACGTGTCTTTTCAATACTTTCCCTTTCGGATCCTTCTCTGGACGTACCTGCCTGAATGTCTTTGGTGAGGTTCTCTGCAGGGATACTTCTGTAGTGGAAAAAAAAAAAGGTGTTTGCTCTCCCCCAGCGTTTCCTTGAGCAGACTCAGGAGCTGCAGTGGTAGAAGCATGCCTCAGTGGAACAGGGTGTAGAAACAGAGTTTTACTTCTGTGGGGTCATATGCAAGCCCATTGCTGCAGGCTTGCCTCTGGGATGTCCTTGTTCATTATTCTGTGAGTAGCAGCTAAAAAGCAAGGAGTTGGACCTTTCTTTGTAAGCCTTTGGGCAGTTCCAGCTGGAACCTAGGCAAACTTGCATTGCTAGTTTCCTCTTCATGCCAGGCACAACCCTGGTGCTGTGAGCTGCTGTGCTGAACCCTGCTTCTCATAGGGAATTCGCAACTGGGAGAGCAGCACAGACCAATAAAAGGTTTTACTTCAACAGATTGTTTTAAAACCTGGGATTTCGAGTTGAGTCAAAACTTTGGGGTATATAGTATAAGGGAAAGAGTATTGAGTTGGGGGGGGAACCTGAACTCTTCTTGCATTCCTGTGCTGCAGGCCTCAGTGCGAATCCAGTAAGCTTTGCTCTGATTGGTAATGGTAAAATCATTATTACTAGTTTTGACTTAGTGCTCATTGTGGTGATGGATTGTCTCATTTGTGTGTTGGAAGGTCTCAATGCATCTGTCCATTACAACATTTCCGAAGGTCATTTGATAGCCATCTGTAATGCTGTTGGCCTCCCAGAGCCTACCATCACCTGGAACAACTTCTTCAATTCCACTCCTAAACAGGAGACAGTCAGGCACACCAATGGGATAGTGTCCGTCACCAGTAAATTGGAGATCTACGACACTCAGAGCATCGGTGTGCAGGACTTGACCTGCAGAGTAAGCAACAAAAATGAGAAAATGGAACTGCCCGTGAAAATGAGCGGGGGTAGGTGAACAATACTACTAGCTTCTTGGCAGTGTTCTTACGGTCTTTGTGTTTGGCAATTGGATGTTTGGATAGAAAGGGGATGAAGTGTCTATGTGCCAAGTGAAAAGAAAGGAAATCCTACTTTGCTTTTGTTGCTGTCTTTGAGATGATAACGTGTTGAAGTTTGCTCCGAAGTGAATGGAAAGCCAAACTAGTCAGCTAGGAAGCTATGGTTTTTGGAGGCACCATGCATTTTGCAGCGGCTTGAACTTAAGTTTTCACACCAGCTTTCATAGTTTCTTTGACAGTCGCAAGGTAGATATAAACATATTTGTCACCTGATACCTGTCTAGATGAAGTGAAGACTGTGACTCACCTAATGAACATTGAAGTGGAAGTTTTGAAATTAATGGCAAACTAGCTCTGAACAGCAATTAACCAAATCTTTCAGTTAAACTTGCTCTGTGTTTTGGTACAATTAACCTGTGTATTGTTTTAATTTCTGTGACATTTTTGCTAAGCAACATGTGATACAGTAGTGGTTATGGAGGAATAGTATTTTAAGGCAGACAAGAAGGTGATCATTTCAAGATAGTTAGGGTGGTTTTATGGGAGAATCTTGAATATGTCAGTGTAACGTCTGAATACCTTGTAGTGCGATTTTATTTCTTCTTTCCAACATTCTGTTCTGCTGGGAAGACTTTCACCACAGTTCCGTAGATGAGAAATAGAAACATTAAAAGTGGAAGTACCATTCTCAGTTCATGCAGGAACATAGGTGATTTAAAATTCACGTTTCCAAATTCAGAGCCTAAAAAGGAGGGAAAAGCAGTTTGGGATTGTGGGTTAATTCCAGAATTAAATGCTCAAGATGTGGTTGTTATATTAATGGTAGTAAAGAGTAAGATCTGACTTTTAGTATCTTTGTGAAAGTTAAAAGCAGATTATTTCTTAATTTTAAATGATACTAATTGACAAAGCATAAAAAAATATTATTTTTTCCCCCACCTGTTTCAAATGCACTATTCTTTTGTTTTGGCCTTTTTTTTAAAGGAAATATATATCTCAGAATGCAGGGAACTAATACCGTTGTTATTCCTTACTAGAGAATGAAAAATCAACTAATAGTTTGTTGGTTTAAAAATCTTATATTTTAGAGAAAGAGAAATTCAAATGAGTAGCTCAACCTAGGTTTGTTAAAAGATGTGATAATTTTGGCTTGATTCAAATAAATTTTAATTCAGAAAGTTTTCCAGCTAACATCAGTAAGCACTGAAACGAACCTTTGCATTACCACTTTGATTATGGGCAGTCAAATGAAGTCACTAATACCTACCTAGCCAGGGAGGGACATTTAAGCTCAGTTGGTGGTTAGAGCTACTTGCAGACATCAAAACAGCCTGTCTTCCCTTGTAAAAGTTAATTTAGTCTTTACAACAGTGATAATTGTTTTACAGTGAAAGGAATAACTTTTATTTTACAAACAAACCCCTCAAATTCTGGATGAACAAAAATCTCCTTTAGGAATTGTCAAGATTTGTATGAAGTTCTGCTTACGTACACATGCCAACTACTGTATCAGGTATGGGAATGATAGTTTTCTTAGCTGTGGATGAATATGAGCACATCTGCTTCTCACAAAGCATCTTCTGTGGGCAAGTAGGTCTGTCTTTGAAGATCTACACATTAACTCTCTTTTGAGCAATTGCTGCTTTCATGTAGCTTAGTATTGACTTTCACTATTTTGATGAAGAACCATTGTCATTAATCACACATCCTCTTGGCTCTTTTTGCTATTTTTCCTATATAAAATACCTTAGTTTGGTGTATTTTCTGTCGTTTTGTCCTCACAGAAGAGGGATCCTCATTGCTTTGGCTGATGATTACTGCGGGCATTTTACTTATTGTCATAGTTCTGATTCTGATCATGCTGTGCTGGAGGCAGAGGATGCGCAGGAGGACTTGAGTGGTGAGTCACTGATACATGGAAACCAACGCTTATTTGAGCCCATAATAAGGTCTGGTCATCTGCAAAGAACAGCGAGACCTTGTTGAGATGCCATTAGATGTATGTTACCGTCATATTGGACAAGTAAACTTTATAGTAATGTGTTTACAGTTGCATGTAATTTTAAGAGCCTTTTTCCCACTGCTACTGCTGGGGGATAGTACAAATTGTGAGGGGAGAACCCAAGCAGAGCAGGATGGGCGACTTGTAGTTTGCTTTGAGTCAGAGGTCTCAGCAGAAGTAGTTCCCCCTTTTTTTCACCTTTTCATGGAGAACCACAAAACTGTCAAGTGTAAATATCCTCAAAGAATTTTTGGCAGACAACATATGTTGGAGACAAACCTGCTCATGCAGAATTACAGTGTGCAAGGGAAGGGTTTTCTTCTAGTGACAGCACCCTCTTTGTATTTGAAAGACAAACTGTGTGATAGGATGGAGAAGTGCGCTCAAACGTGGCATATAAATCTGCTTCCTAATGATGAATTAAAGAGAAATTGCAGTCAATATAATGTGTGATGACCTGATCATGGATGAACTCAACTTTCTAGTCTCAGTTACTAACAACAGAGTGAAAGGAAAAAATTAGAGGAGAGGGGTGGCCTTAGGCTTTTTAAGTCACAGAAATTTGATGGCAGTTTCACTTTTCCTTAACTAGATCAAAATGCTGTGTTAAGTTTTAAATTCTACTAATATTTTTAGAAACACCAGCATGCATTAACTCTATTGTGAACTTAGACCTACAGCATCCGCTGTTATGAGAGGCTGATGTAGTAAATCTGCTACTGCCAGAGATGCAAAACTCCTCCCTGAGAAGAAAGAGAAATAAACATTTCTTACACCTCAAATCTAACTTCTTAATTGTAAAACATGTATGAGCTTGCTGTTGATCCTATGAGCAATTCAGAAGAGAAAATTTCTGTTGAATTTTCAGTCCAACCTGGAAGTTAAAGGGCAAGGAGTTGATTCTTCATTTTTCTTAAAATGATCTGAAGATGAAGGTGAAATGCTCAAAAGAAAGATGTGTGTAACTTTATTCTAGAACAACCTTTCCAGACACAAATGATCTTATACGAAGTAGACCAAAGTAGACCCTGAAGGAGAGACCTCGAGGCAGAGGTGACCTGGCAAAGGTCTGGGATCACCTGCTAGAGCAAATCAGAAAGTGAACAGGCAGAGAGAGCACTAAATAAGGCAGGTGCAGTCTTACAGTGTTTCAAAGCCTTTTCATTGCATGCCAGATGAAAAGAACTACACTGGGATGCTGCCACTGCACTGGTGCCTGAAGCAGAAGCAGAATCAGTCAGTGAAACGTTGCTTGGAAGTACTAGTTTGTTCGTGTTTCAGCTTGGGCTGAGGATGCTAACGTAACTCCTGGCATGGTTCTGGCCCTTGAATAACGGCGGTTCCCAGGCAATGCTTGCATGTGGTTCCAGTGATAGCTTATAACAGGGTCATCCCCAGCAGGCAGTACAGTTAGCTTCACAGTGGGTTTCCTATGCCCTACTCCACACGCTGAGTATCTGGCCTGGAACCCTCAAGCCATTTCACACGTCCTTGTGCCATGTAGTGGGTTGTGCAAGACACAGTTTCTTGTTGTGGAGTAACTGCTGTGATGCACAACAACAGAGCCTACACATCAGCCTGGGAACTTTGAATAGACACCTCTCCCCTCCCTTTTTAAGAGAAGCATAGGACACAGAAAATCGTAAGACACAGGAAGCACTGTTCTCTTTCTTTTATAGCTAATAGTTCAGACCTAGAAGGTGCTATGTGTCGGCAGGAGAAGTAGGGTCTCATGCTCCACTGCCTGGGAGGGTTTCTGGATTCCTGGCCCTATGCATGTGCTGGCTTGTCACACAGTCGAGGCTTTATGTAAATACCTGTTCACCGGGGCAGAGGCGGTAAATTAGACAAGCAGTGTTTAGAATTGGCTGCAAGTTTGTTGTACTAGAGTTTATCAACAAAAGCAGGAGTTGAGGGACTTCAGTTGTTTGTGTTCCTTCCCATTTATTGTAAGTTTTGATGAACTGAGATGCCAGGATGTAACTTCTGCGGTGGGCTAGTGAGTTATTCAGTCTCTGTTCTTTTAATGTAGTCTAGTGTATAGTCTTAATCTGTAGCTTCTCAGTTGCTTTTTGGTCTTGAGTTTTGTAATATAATGCACAGACCTGGATCCTTTTATCACAAAGTCAGCGTTACTTCATCCAGAGTAATTTTGACCAGTTTAGGGAAATGTATAGTCCATCTTCCTAATGTGCATTTGTTTCTCAGAAGACCTTGTTAGTAAGTTTGTTGTAAAACTCCAGTACTGGTGCAGTTTGATTACTCTGTCACCATCTGATTGTGGTTTTTTCGTCTGTTTTTTTTTTTCCTTGCTGCTTTCTGCTGCCAACTACTGAAAGTTACGTAATTATTTATCTTGTTTATGATTCCACTGTCGCTTTCCTTGCCAAATCTTAAGAAAGTCAAAATTACCTGGGAGCTACAGTAATTTTTGGTGCTACATTTAGAGTGCGTTACTACTCCACAAATACCATGTTGTAATGAGGAAATTTCCTACACCTCCTTATATCCCCTCTAAGCAGCACACTGTGGACCCTAGTCGGTTTTTGCAGTGACTTGTTTCTTGACCATTCATCTGTGAAATCTGTTTAAGCTCTTTAAAGCACTGGTTGCAGTCAATTCACCCAAAAGAGAGTAACAACTTGCAGAAAGCCCTTTTCTGGTTTTATCCTCTATTATCCTCAGACTGTTGGAATGAGGAGCAGCGCCTACGTATGTATTTCTCATACATAGATATTGGACACAGTTTCTGTAACAGCACAATAGAGAGCTTAATAGCGCTGGCTGGAGGATACCAGTGTCTGTCTGAGGTCATTGTCTGGGGCTTCAATTTTTTTTTATTTTTTTTTTCCGTTCTGCACTAGATAATAAGCAAAGCCTTTCCAGTCTTCTCAAGTTGCCTGTTTTTTTAAATAAAACAACAGTTTTTTATCTGGATCGCTGGGGACCCTTTTCCACCAAAGTTTCTTTGCTTCTGTTTCTGCTGTTAAGAGTACAGTTGGGTTTTGCTTTGTTTTTATTTTTGTTGTTTCCCTCCTCTCCATGGTAGACACTTGGGAATCAGATCAGGAGCTGGGGCTCAAAGTTGATCTCCCATCTCTCAGGTATTTGCCTTGTGTACCAGTTACAGAGCATATATACGTTTTGGTTCTCCCTGAAAACATCCCAAGTGTAGTACCTTCACAGTGTTTGGCAAAAAGTCACTTGTTTGGAAACAAACTGAGCAGCCTTTATGGTGAGAGCTGATGCCAAAGCTTTGGAAAAACTCACGTCTTCATCCCATTGCCAAGCAGAGATGCAAACCTAGCATGCCCATCACTAAATGTATTGTGATGAGTGGTCTGCAGTGAATCACCAGACATAACTTCATGCATGCTGGAGATTTCTCAGTAAAAAGGAATTTCTTATGGTAAAAAGTTAGTTTCCTTCATGGCTCAACCAATAGAGCTTAACTGTAGACCATGCCAACATGAAGCAGTCTAGTTAACAAGCCAAGTGCCTGGATTGACACAAAATAATTACTGTTACCCTGAATAAATTTCTGTGATTTACCTATTGCATACTTGTCTCAAACCTGCATGCTTTCCACAGCAACAGTTTTTTATTTCAAGACTTGCAGGATGATATTTTTTTAGCTTGGACACTTAAAAAAAGCTTTATAGTCAGTTCTCAGGACCTAACAGTCTATAGGGGAATAAAATTCCATGCAAACAGTTTTCTGTGGGCTTGTGGTGGTCTATGAGGAAGGACTAGTTCACAAATGGGTATAAAAACCAGCATGATTTTTTTATTATTTTCTTTTTGAACACCAGTATGTTGATCCCTCTTGGGTAGCTTCTACACGTTTTGCCAAGTGGAAAGCTTTAGAAATGGTCAAATAATATATTTGTATTTAAAAAGCTATAGCAACAGAACAAAAAATTCTTGGAGCTTGTTATTGAATAGATGTGGTCTGAACCTAGGAAATCTAAGCAGGTTAGGTGAAACTGGTAGAAAAAGACACTAGGTCAGATCAAAAAATCTATTCTGTAGAAAGTACCAATGTAGCAATGGGTTTTTCCTGTTTGGAAATTGAAACATTCAGATTTTCCTTCAAGTGGAAATTTTATGGAGCTTAGATTAAGTTGCATTAAAGTCTTTGTTTCAAGACATTTCTGTCTGAATACAGCCAACTAACTGTATTTCAAAGAGATGCTGAACCTCAGTGTACCTCAAATGTTACACAAGCGCTATAAAACAGATTGAAAATACCTCCTTGTTATCAGCTAGAGATCACTTAATAACATGAAAAGGAATTTAAGACACCTGATTGTTATTTTTTTAAGTTTAGAAGTTGCTACAAATAATACAGTTTTGGGGCTGTTACACCGCAAATAGCAATTTACCTGGTAAACTATAATACATAGGTATCAGAAACCTACGTTTCAGTATCCAAAGAAGTCCTGAAAGATTGGGAAATATGGAAGTCTTGTGCAGTAAATTCCAGTTCTTTGGGAAACTTTACAAGAAAAATTAGTTGCATGCACTTTCCGTTGTTTTGTTTATAGTAAAGTCAGGAGTTATTTCTGGAAGAGCCATTATAGCAGCATCTTCTACTGCTTATTCAGTGTGGTGATGGATGTGTTTCTAAGCTTTTGCTTAAAAATGATGGCAATTCTTACTTTATCTGTAGGACTTGACTTGTTTCTTCCCTAGATTTGCTTTGATATCCAGCTGTTTTTCTTAACAGTAAGAGAGTAAGAAGTTGAGAGCAGCATAGTAGCAGCTCAGTTTGGGGAGACTTTTCAGAGTAATTTTTCCTAAAGCGACAACTAAATACCAGTCGTTCAGATGATAAACTCAGGACATAACTCCCTCTTTCGTGAGACAGATGGTTATAATGAGCTCTGCTCACAGAGGAACGGGTCTGTGGCTGTCATGTCCCAGCTGGGGAGACTCATTTTAGAATTGCCTTGGTTTGCCCTCAAGTGTGGCTTTATCATGAGAAGGGGATTATTTGTCCTGTTTTGAATTCCCCAAAATAGCAAAAATATGCGGTGATGTGCTTAAACCAGCCTCATTCCTTTACCATTCTTAACACTACACCAAAAAAACCACCCTGAAAACAGCCAACCACAGTGTAAAAACACAGTAGCTAAATAGACCTAAACTGAGTTAATGAGGGGAGAAAGAAAAACAAACAAAAAACCAGAAAAGGAACCATACAAACATGTCAACAGAGGGGTAATTCTGCTGTCAGGCTACCCATCAGACAGAAATATTTCACATCCCAAGTGAAGATGTTTTCTGGGTTTAATCATGCACAGCTCCAGTTCCCTAGTGAGTCGCTTCATTTTCTGTTCATTGAAATGTGTCTGGAAGTACCCTCCAGTCTGCATCATTTATGGAGAAAGCATGGGTGCTCTTTCCAAGCTTTCCATGCTACCTGTTTTTACTGCAAAGGGCAGAGAGGGCTGGTGCTTTACCCATTTTCCCATCGTGTTTTACCCCAGCATGTTTTGCTGGGGAATGCAAGCTCTGCATCCTGCTTCCCAGTTTGGAAAAAACTAGAAGAGTGGCAGAGGAGGAAGAGGGGGAGGATGTATGGATGAATTCATGTCTCCTGGGGCACAGCGCAGGTTTTTGTCTGGAAGGATGAAACAACATAAATCTTGTTTGCTACAGACAGTGTGAAGGTGTCAAGGTACGAAACATCTCAGAGCTTGTCCTGCCCGTATGGAGGAGAGCTGTCGAAGTACAGGCTACTAAAAATGAAGCTTTTTCTTTGCAAACAGGGAGACCTTTACTATGTGCAGTTGACACTATTTCTGACCTGTGCATCATTGCTCATATTTCATTATGAAGTAATTTTCCAGTTCTTCATTCTCGTTTTCATTCTGTCAATAGGAGTTTGTATATAACTAGAAAATAAAATAGCTGGCAGCTGAAAGGGGAAAAAAATCACACTCTTGTGATGTATGAATAGTTGCTTCGCTGTTTCCATTTCTTATTTACTTCTTTGGTAGGAATTATTTATGTGCTCGATTGTGAAATATTTCCTTTGCAAAATACTTTGGCTGTATGCAGGGTGATTAGGTAAGGAGATGGAAACCTTCTTACTCTTCTACACAAAAAGTAAGGTTGACATATTTTATTACTTGTTCAAAGCCACATAAAGGTAGTGTCATAAACTGGATTTTAAACATCAGAATGACATTCTGAAATGTCCAACTATATATTTAATAAGTAATCTCATTTGTCTATTATCAGTCAAGAATTTTGGTTTACTATTCACAGTTTATAAATCCATTTAGGGTTTTGTGTATTCTTTATCTCACTATCATATTCTGAATCCTACAGTGTGTCTGTGTTCCAGAATTAAAAAAAAAAAAAGGTTTGATTTAGTAGTAGGTTAATAGTAGTTTTTTTTTTTTAAAAAAAAAA
>VXBW01001859.1:51688-113014 GCA_013400375.1 Thinocorus orbignyianus
CATTAAATCAGTGTTCTAAAATCTGAAATATTGTTTGAACAGGTGTTGATGGCCTTAGTTAATGAAAGCGAAGAACAGTGTAAAAGCTTTTCCAATTAATTTGGTATTGTATTAGTAGGAAATGAAAAATGCTTGCTTTTTTTTTTTTTTTTTTTAGTAAATGATTCTTAGATTAATGTTAATTCTGAAAATTTGTCATGCCACATTCCATGTCTTTTGCTTGGAAATGTCATCTTAATTTTTTTCTGCTGTTTAAATATGCGGTAAGGCTTTTCTCCATTCAAAAAGGGACACTGCAGTTGTCCAGTTACTTTCAAGGAACCTTATTAAATTTTTGAGATATGCAAGCAAGTGAATCTCAAGCCATGCCTATGTTGAGGCAGACAGGAGGTTCTGGTGTGCGCTGTGCAGCAGTGGTTCAGGTGGCCACAGTCATCTTAAGGGCTGGCTGAGGGTGCTGTGCAGCACAAGAGGTGAGTGCCACCACATGCTTGCTACTCCAGCCTTTACCTGAAGGCAGGAATGACTTTGAAGATTATCTTTCCAAATTTCTGCCATACACACAGGGTCACAGAATGGTGGGGGCTGGAATGGACCTTTCAGAGATCATCTAGCCCAAGCCCCCTGCCAAGCAGGTTCACCTAGACCAGGATGGACAGGAGTGCATCCGGGTGGGTTTTGAGTATCTCCAGAGAAGGAGACCGCAACCTCTCTAGGCAGCCAGTTCCAGTGCTCTGGCACCGTCAAAGCAACAAAGTTTTTCCTTATGTTCAGACATATTTCCTATGTTCCATCTTATTCCAGTTGTCCTTTGTCTTGTCACTGGGCACCGCTGAAAAGGCATCCTCTTGACACCTGCCCACCCTGTAGATACTGCTAAGCACTGATGAGATGCTGTTAGTCTTCTCTTCTTCAGGCTAAACAGGCCCAGGTCTCTCAGCCTTTCCTTATAAGAGAAATGCTCTATTCCCCTGATCATCTTCATAGCCCTCATACATGTTATTGTAGGATGTGCAAACTTCATCGGGGGGGGAGGGGAGTGAGGATCTCCTCCAGGTTTCTGAGGAGAGCTGGCTGCTGTTTGCCGTTTAAAGCAGTAGAAAATGGAAGAGCAGAATAGCCGGCAAGCTGGCCGAAGGCAGGCCACTGTCTGTCCCCAGAGAGTGCTTCAAATACCAGTAGGGCAAAAGCTAGGAGTCTTTTTTTTTTTTTGTCCTCATGTCTTTGGCCCATTGTTTCTCGGCACTGTAATCAGAACTGTAGAGTGATTTAGACTAATTTTAGGGTGAGAATGCAGTCTTAAGAGAGAGAAAAAAACCCTCACAGTTGCCTTTTATAGAGTACTATAAACTGGACTGAGCTTTAAATCTTAGTGATTGAAATCACCAGATAAAAAGAAGCTTTGATTTAATTCTTCCATTGTAATTTTGTTTTCTCCTTCTGTGGTTTCATTTATTTACTTAAAAATAAACGGTTGTTGTTACGATTGTACTGCAATAACTGCTGTTTTTTCTTCAGCAGTTGTAAACTGAACTTCATATGTAACTTGGTATCTCGTGTTATATAAACTACCTGGGTTTTAAAACACCTTTTACAATACTGTACTTCGCTCTGCACTGGCAAGATAGTTCTGGTAGTTACTGCAGAGCAGGATGACGGGGCTGCCTCCCAAGGCCAAATGATTTGCAAGTCAGCTCCTGCCCTTCTGCTGGTTGTAAATGGCTTTGAATGAGGTGTTGGCAAGCTGAGTAATTTATCCCCACCCAAGGAGAAAATGCTGTTATATAGTGCACAGCATGACATTTTCTTAACTGTTGTTTTCAGGCTTTCTCATAAATATACTCCCAAGGGAATTTCTGTTTGTTAAGGAGAAGAGGGGAGGAAAAGAAATACATATTTATTTTTTTTCCCCAGCAGTTTTAAGGCTATTCCTCCTCGGAGCATAACAAAACAGTGAGAGGACTGAATATTCCTCAGAGTATCCATTTTGAGAAGAAGTGGGGGGGATGTTGTCAGTGTGGGGGAAGCTGGATGGAATGTGTACTGCCCACTGGGAATGGTGCCACCTGTGGTTCTGCAGGCATCTCCTGTGGTCCTCCAGGCAAGTGGCACTGGGCTCAGATGTTCTGGGTTTAGGCATAGGTCCTTCTATTAACAGTACTTTGTGTGGCAAGTGTGGGTCTGTGCTCTTCAAGGTAAAGTATCATCTGTCATGAACAAAGGAGACAAGGGAGATTTCAGCCTTTTTCATTATGGTTTAGAATGGTATGCTACTCATACAGCGGGAAAAGTCCTACGGTTGGTCACCAAAGAGCAGTTTGAGGCTGTTCCTCCTCGCTATGTGTTTTCCCATTCCCCCTCCACCTAACAACAGGCAGCCTGTTCAGCAAGACCAGAGGCAGCAACACGATTCATCCATTTTCCTGCTTTTTTTTTCTTTATATTTTAGGATCCTCGAGGATTTCCCTTCACCTACCAGATCATTGCAGCCCAGCAGCATAAAGTCAACATTACACATAGTGCCTTGACTGGCTGGAAAGAAACAGCAATAAAAAAGGGAATGCATCACATACACTACCCTTCCTGGACAGCCAGTCGACTGCTGAAAAGACTAGCGCAACGTTTGTTACCCAGACCAGGTGCTCAGTCATAAAAAGTAGGACCAGACCTCTGCTGCCAGGCAAAGTCTGCTTTGCTCATGCTGCTGTTGGTACTGCCAGGGTGCAAAATATATTTACCTTCTTTCAGCTGAGTTTTTAAAATGTCCATGGATGGAGGTTCTGCAAGCTCTCTGAGGATGTTCTTCCAGTGCCTTATTGCTCTCATGTAAAGAAGGGTTTAATTTTTACAAACGTCTGCCTGCAATTTCACTTGCAGCAACTCTTTATTCAATCTCCCTCTTCCTGACATCTGGTTTTCCTTCTCTTATCCAGCTGATCCGAGTCGTTTTCCTCAATGTATGCATGAATGTGCCAAGACTGTACTGCTTAATGCTCTCTGGAGGGACTTGCTGGACTCAAAAGCACAGAACTTGAACCACACTAAATCTGCCAAAATTATTGGGGAAGAGCAGTAGGGCTCTGGAAGGCTGCAGATGAGAGGCAGTAGCTGCCACAGTTGGGAAAGAGGAGCTATAAGTAATTTATTTTATTTGGCTTTCCTTTGAAATCCTGAGGTGGTGGATTTTTTATTTTTCAATAGATAGGGGATGGAAGCAAAGCCCAGTAGTGGAAGTATTGGCATTTCCATCATTCCTTTCCTTTCTGTTTTGCTGTCATTCTCTTTCTTTTCTTAATGAAATAACTCTGTTAATATCTCAGCCTAGCCCTTGCTTAGCTGTCAAAATGCACAGCCTAGGTTTGTTGATAGCTCTCACGGTCATCTTATGTATTGTTCAGAATAGTCTCCTCTGTCTTCATCCTCTTTTTGTTGTGTCTCTTTAAACACAGACAAATCGCTCTGCTGACCAAAATCCATTATTCCGTACTTGGACCTTGTGTGGCATGCTACACTCCAAGCTAACTATCATGTGTCACTGCTATGAGGCAGAGACAGAGGCAGAATTTAGTACTTTGTCATGTTTTCGGCAGCCGAGAAAAGACACTGCACTACTGTTGCAAGCTGGGACTTAACTCTGCTCCTGTCCCAGGCAGGATTGGAACCCCTTGCTTCTCCTGCCCCACACCCCTGGTTGTTCCTCACTACCTAAGCCTGCAGATCATTCCCAGGCTTAATGCTCCAGTTGCCCTTGTCTCCTGCCTGCTGGGCAGGAACAGGCTGCTTGTGAGAGCAGCACCCTGTGTGCCCTCTGCCTCCCGGTGTCTCACCAGGGCTCTGTGCCTGCATCGTGGAGTGAAGGTTCCTAAAACCAAGCCTACCTCTGGGCTTGTGGGCTCTGTTTTGTGACCCCATGTTACTGACACAATAGACAGATGGGAGGACTGCAAGGAGGACTCTGGTGATTTTTGTTCTGCTGACAAGTGCCGATGTTTAAGGTGTTTCTCAGTTTTAATATTTGTCATCCTGTCGAGATCACTACCAGTAGCTTGTTGTCTCTTGAATTCGATTAGCATTTGTTTGTGAATCTGAAACATTCCATTTTACTAACTGCATGTTGTTTTGGGTTGTTACTTTTATGTCATACATTTACCAAGAGTATAAACCAGCAGTCTAAAAAATCAACAGAGAAGATCTAGTAGATGCAAGACTTAGGACTAAGTGTTCAGAACCAATAATGTGTTGGTTTCAGAGCAGCAGCCTCTATAGAGTCTGGCATAAAGTTGTGTGTGTATTTGCACATATATGTCTGTATGTGTTCCTGAGGACATGAGGGGTGATATTAGCTGTTACTGTTGTAGGTGCAATATGAATTATTTATGTATTTCACTTTTTCTAATTAAAAAAAGCACACTGATCTAGCCAAAGCACCAGCTGGTCCGTTTGGTTTTTTTTTTCTTCTGCTTGTTTTGGACACCAGAAACACTTCATTGCAAACTGGGATATTTATTTTTTTTAATAATTTTGATTTACACTTTGCTTCCTTTCTGTACATAATTTAGGGCTTTAAGGGTGGGTTATTTTGTTGTTTTTTTAAAAAAGAAACAACAAAACAAAAAAAAACTTTTGAGATAAATTTACAGAAGTATTTTTCACCACAGGAGTGCTACAGTGTACATCAGATCTGAAAATGAATTCTGTCAACAAACACTTGTATTTTATATTTTTAGAAGTATTGTTTGTCATGTTTGTTCCTTAATGATTCTTTATCTGACTGATGTACAACCGTTCTGATTTCTGTACTTGTGTTTACTGAAATGAAGCCAAATAAAGGAACTTTGAACGTAAGGCCACGTGATTCCTTTCATTTGTAGCACACTGTGAGCTTGTATAAATCGGTTAGAGAAGTACCACGCACAACCTTTAAGTGCATGAATAATTCCTTTGGGAAAGGCTGTAGTGTTCTTGTGTATTCTTTAAGACATGTGAACTTTTAAGGGGAATTGTGAAACCACAATTTTGTTTCTCGTAGCATCAGCTTGCAATTTTGTTTAAAAGATGTGATAGTGATAATCTCGGATCTAGTTAAAAGGACACGGCAATGAACCCATCTTCCTAAAGGAGCTGAGTGCATGGGATTGTGTCCTAGGTCTTACAATACCAGTGAAAGGCAGCAGTTTATTGCCTGTCTGATATTACCAGTTGATGTGATGGAATGGGCAGTGATTTCCAGAGGTTTTGAGATTACAACATAAATTCTCACTCTTGATTTTTCAGGGAAACAAATGGTTGCTACTGATGGTTTCTGAAGAACTTCCTACTAGAACTTCCTGGCCAGAAGGGCAAGTCTAGTTGCTGATGTACCTTCCTGAGGGATGGGAATTAGTAGTTTCTTCTCCTTGGTTTTTGGCGCTCTAACCAGGTCACCTCTCCATGAACAAAGGGAAGGTAAAAAGCTAGCAGCATCACTACCCTGAGCACAGTACATGGCAAACCTGTTTTCCCAGGTAGAAGAGCAATTTTTACCATGCAGAAGAGAAGAAGGGCTGCTTTGCATGGCTTGCTCCTGACAGAGCTGGGTAAAGTGTTGCTTGTCCCACCAGTCCTGAGGTGAGCTGTGCTGGAGGAACCAAACAACAAGGGCTGGGACTGATGTACGATAGCAGGGTTAAATGACCTTAGAGAAAGTAGGATTGGCTACTCTTAACTTCACAGAAGGTAAACACATGCAGAGTAGTAGGTTTCCTCAGGGAAACCTCAAGGTTCTATGTGAAAGGCTGCTTTTTTTTGGCTGACAGCCTGCTCCTCAGAGCCTGTCAAGATGTTTATTTTTGTTTCTGAGTCACAGTGAATTGTTTAGTTCCTACAGTTGTGTCCTCCCTGTGATTTTTGTCCCAGGCGTGCTGTTATTCTGGGTCTTGAGTTGTGCTGACATATACGGCAGGAAGGTGAAGTGTCTGCTAGAGATAGCGATTTCCATGCATGGCCGTGGTGATAAAGAGAGGGTCTTCAAAGCCCCAGTCGGCAGGGCTGGATTTTTAGGAAAGAGAGAGTTTGCAAAAACAAAAAAAAGCAGCAAAACCCAAAAAAGCAAAGTATCACGTCTGATGGCACTATGAGGATGACTTTTCTTTTTTTGCCTTGGGTGTTTTCTCATTGCCTGGCCACCCAGCCTGAGCTTGGGGCAGCTGCTCCAGCTGCCTCTGAAGAAGTGGCAAATGCATGCTTGAGGTTTTTTTTCTGTATCCTTGGGTCAGCTTTCGCTGATCCATGAATTTTACTTCTGCCCAACATAGTTCCACTTTCTAAGTCTGAAAAGTAGACTTCTTGGATGCTTCCAGGTGACTTCTGTCCTGTCCTGTCATCTCCTGTTCCTGCTTGCTTCTCTCCTGTGTTGCCCAGCTGCTGCCCTGCCAAATAAAAAGCTGTTTGCTTTGAAAACATAGTGGCAACTGTTCTCCAAGTCTGCTGCATAACAAGATGCCAAGGAAGGAAGTGCAGAGTAATTTTTGAAACTAAGAGGATATATGTTTGGGGGTTTTTTGTTTGGATTTTATTTTTGTTCTCCTTAAGATGGGCTGCAGCTAGCAGCAAAATCCACACTGGACAAAAATTTGCATGTTGATGACCAGTATTTATCAACTGGAAAGACAGTGTTTTCCTGAGACCATGTGCAGTGAAACACGTTCACTTTCTGTATATAGGTACCACCTGCTGCCTCCTCTCCGGGACCTCATGCCGTTTTTCACTTTGAATATGGTGTTTTTATTTCCATGGCCCTAATCTCATGAAGCCTCGCTGGAAACCTCCACAGCTTTCTGCAGGTCTATTTCTGCCCAGTCAACTGACTAATAGTGTCAGACTAATAGTATCATCTTGTGTGCCAGAGGAAACTCAAAACCAACAGGATCAAAAGCTCACCAGTGCTGGTGCTGCATTGGCGAGTGTGACATCTGACATTCAGCAACTTTCATGTGTTATCTTAAAAAAAAATATCTATGTGGACAGAGTCTGAGGCAAGCCATCTGCTCTGTCTTAGTAGGAAAATGAGTGGGTAACAATTTTTTTTAGTCAGCCCCCTGACTCCTGAAGCCCTCATGCTGAAGCAAGAGAGGCAATCTGTAGCTTCCATGTGCTAAAAGGACTGCCATCTCCCCCAGGGATGGAGGGTCCTTCTACTATGGGATATGTACGGGTTGCTTGAAGGAGATGGGAATGGCAAGAGCTTGGTGCTTTGAGTGACTCTGCCTGTGGGAGGGAAGTGTGGCCACCTGGACAGACAAAACTGGGCAGTAAAGAATAGGTTTGCTAATCTGGGTTTCCTTAAGGAAAGGAGGAGATAGATGGATTTCCTTGCTAGCTATAGCTTAGGAAATCGGTTCTGGAAAACAATGTAGCTGAGTGTAGTAATCTGACAAAAGGAAGTAGGGTGTTTCCCACTGCTTACTTGAAATGGTGTTTAAGCAGTTCTCTCCTTGGCAGATGAAGCATGTGTCAGACAGATTGCCTGCTTTGGCAGCAGTAGGTTAATGACTACTATTTAATGTATTTTGGTAAGGAAACTTACCATAAGTGGGTGGTTTATATTTGAATTCAGCTGATCTTAAAATGTTTCTGATTTCAGTTCCTTTTTTCTTGATTATGTCCTTCCCTGTTCAGGCATCCCTGACCCCTTTTTCCTCTCAGTCCTGGGCAAGTCTCTTCCTGATGCCTCTTTTGTTCTTTGCTGTGGGTTTTGTCTGAAGAATGGTATTTTCTTGTTTATCTGGACACAAGCATCATCTGACTGCTCCTTTTCTCTCTTCGATACCCGTGAGTTCACAGTGGCTGCTGCATCATGTGACGGTGTTATCATCTTCCTGGGTATAGTAGCTATACAGTAAAAGAAGCTGCAGTGAAAGCTCATCCTTCTTTCCAAACCAGAAGGCAGCCCCTCTAGGAAAGGCAAATAACCCAGACACCAGTAGACAGACCTTGAAAAAAAAAACCCCAGAGGTGACTATCCGTCTGCAGGGGATCCTTGCTGGTACGCTGGGCACACACTGCCTGGAGCTTATGTGGAGCCCGCTGACATGTCTTCTCCTTTGCTGAACTGTGTGAATGTCCCATCGAGATGCATGGAAAAAAGGAAATGTGTGACTGTGGGCCTGATTGGTGCAACACAGATAATGTTACTCATGGAGAAAAAGGGAAGTGTACTCTCACCACTGTTGGACGAGTGTGAAGTTTAATTTATATTGGGTACCTAGGGATTTCAGCTAGCTGATCTTTTTTTATATAGGATTCTTGTCCTCTCCAAATCGGTAAGGGAGTAGAGGTGGTGTGGAGCACTGTGATGGATCTACGTCAGGCTGCAACAATTACTCCAAATGGCCTTGTTTAACACCCAAGGCTGAAGTTTTTGCCACAGTCTCCCAATTGTGTTTCCTATGAAGTGCTTCTTGGGACTGCAAAGAGTTAATTTTTTGAGCTCTGCGCTGGCCTTAATTGTTCAGGTTCATGTGAGGTCTGGAGTCTCAAGTCTTCGGACACATTTCTGTTAGTGCTGTTAGGCCAGATTTGGGTGAGAGATGTTATTCTGATGTTAGATTTGGGAAAGATAAAGCTCTCTTCTTTGGGATAAATGTCACCCCTAACAGTTGGTATAAAGAGCCTCGTTATGCCTTTATTTTTTGTCATGTAAGCAGCACTTCCGTCCATGGAAAAATCTTGGCATTCCCACAGGAGTAGGAACTGTGTCTTTGCTAGCCAATCCAGAGATTTTCCCCTTTCCCTTCTGACACAGCTTTGCATGCTAATCTAATCAATGTAAAGAACCTAGGAGTAAAATTAGCCCTAGACAGCTGTACGAGCACCCTGATACCTAGAAAAATTGTTATGCTGTAAGTGGAGAAGACAGAACCATTGTGAAAGGTTGGATGTGGAAACCTTAAATGGTTTAAGCAGCTAACTGGACTGACTAGAATAGATTTCTGGCAACACTCCTCAGAATATTTTTTCCCTTTCGTTTAAACTGACATTTCTGCTGCAAACTTGTTTCTTGTCATGCTTTTCTATTGCAGCTGAAAGGTCAGCATTTTAGTATGCAAAGGGAGATATTCCCAGGAAGTGCACAGTTGTTTCTTCTGCTTTTTATGACCTTTTCACAAGCCTGAAAATTTGAGGGGACAAGTGGTAAACAATAGGCATGAACTTATTTGCTATCAGTTTAATATTATGTAGATAATATGACAAATTATTCCATGCAAGTTGTAAATCCTCTGCTCAGTGAATTTACACCACTCTTGGAACAGGGAGAGCAGGCTTAATTTAACACCTTTGCTTTGTTTGCTTGCACTGTGAATGGAATGGCTGATTTAATGTTGTGTCTATAATGCATACCATTACAGAGTGGGGTTTGGCAGGTTGCAGTTTTCAGATAATTATGTGTTTCCTATGTGTAACTGATTGTATCTGTAAGTATTTGTTAGCCCTTCCTGACGAATATTTGGGAGAGAGGTTTGAGCTGTGTTTAGAATTTACAGGCATTGATATCCTTTTGAGAAAATCATTAGCTTGCTGCTGCTTCTCAAAGAGGAAATGCCCCTGAATGGACATATGGGAGAAGTGGGGTTGTTGATACAGCCCTGTCCCAAAACTCTCTCTTAGTTCAAATATAGTATGATTTAGATATTTATAAATCATTCTTCTCTGATGGCAAACACATTTATGGTACATTCTATTTTAAAACTGAAGAGCTTTTATTACTCTGGTTGCAGTGTAAATAATGTCAAAAAAGAAAATACGACTTCACCATCTTTACTGTCAGAAGTTTTGCTTCCAAAAATAGGCTAAATATAAAAATAGCATTTTTTGCCTATTTGAGAAACACATATTTCAAGGTTTAGTAATTCTTTAACTTTGTGTTCCATAATGTTTTATTTTACCTTTATGAAATACTATTAAAATGTTTTATGTTAAAAAATAGATTGTGAACAGCATTAAGTAATGTAAAATTCTTTATCTTCTGACTCTGATTTGCTGTTCTGGTTGAAGGTAAGAGACTACAATAGAGGGAGAAAAAGAGAGGAGTTATTAGGATGTACAACAAACCAAATAAGCTGTGCTGACACTTTAGGTAGAGGTTGCGTTGTTTTTTAATGAATCTCCTTTTTCAGTGGATTAACAAACCAGTAACTATCTGGAAATGGAGTTGCTTCAGTTTCTCTTGCCTTACATGAAGAGGAATTGTCTTAGAATAAGAGCTGAGAAAAACCTCCACCCTACTCTGCATCCTTGTCTTCAGAGCACTGAGAGACAGCTGATGGTGGAATCAGTCTGCCAGGGTGAAGACGAGAACCTGAACCTGCCCTCTGTGACATGAGGTGCCATCAACACTGGGATAGAGGATGGAAGAGGAACTATGGTGAGTAGCAAACACAAGCAGACACAGGATTTGTGGAGGATTACAGGGAGAGTTAACCTTCACAAAGAGGAACCTAGGGAGGCCACTTATTTGTGTGATGGTTCTTTGTTTATCCTCTCTTTTTAAGATATGTACATATGCATATTCAAGTAGTACTTAATTTTCTGTGCAATTTGCTGACTTTTGTGACATGATCCTGAGATTAATCCAGCTTTGAGGTTACTGTGAGTAGCCCTTTTTCCTAGACAAGTTCTTCCCCTGAAAACCAGGCTGACTTGTAATTTTTTTTCAAAAACATAGGTTTTAGTTAGTGTCTAGACAAGGAGTCTTTGCCTTATAGAAAGAGAAAACTGAGGTAACAGGCAGAAATAAAGGGCCTGTGTACATCTTGTTCCCACTTTATGATGTCCTCGTAGGCAGGCCCATGCTTCCAGGTTTGATTTTAGACAGTTCCGTGTTTTTCTGTATTGCATCAGATTTTGCACAGTACCTTCCAGCAGCTCCTTGTCTACTCTCAGCTCCTCACGGTGTTTTCTTTAAGGGATGAAAGTCCTGGGCTTTTCACTGGGATTCTCCTTCTGTGCAATAACTTCCAGGCTGGAGCTTTCTCTTCTAGAACAGATGTAGTTACTTCCAAGAACAAGTGGACTTCCTTCCTCCTTCCCTAGGGGTAACTTGAACCAGTCACTGCCTTTCCAGATGCACGCTCTGCCTGAGTTGGAAAAAAAGGAAGGCCAAACTTCCCAAAAGGTACATCAGGAAGCTGACTTCTCTAAGAAACCAAATGTTTAAACACATTCGAAGACATATCTGCATGGCCTGGGGCCATCCTAAAGGACCCCCAATAAGTAACTATTGGAGTACAAGTGCCCCTGTGCTGCACAGCAGCTGTGTGTGCAATGAGTCCATATTGTCCAGAATATCTTGTCTTCCAAGAGGAAAAATGTCTCGTTTTGATACATATTAGAGATTTTAGTCTTTCGTAGCAGATGGTAGGGAAGTCCTCATTCTACTAATTCTTCTGGGAGGAAAAGATTTTAATGTAGAAGATGCAATACGAAAAGTTCTGTCGGTCTCACTATCAAAGAGAGAGGCATGTAATAACTCAGGTGTATAAACCCAGTGGGTTTAGACTGGAAAAAATCTTCAGTTTTTTATGTGGAGATCTAGCCCTTCTTTCTCAACTTATTTGTGCTATATATGATTGAAGCAGTGTAGTTCAGAAAACAAAAAATACTAAGAATGATACTTCTCTGTCCTAATTTGTCCCATGGGTGTAGGAATTACGGTTTTTCACTGAATCCTAATTTTGAGTGTTTGTTTTCTTTCTGCTCCATAATCCCCAGAGAATGAATTACCAGCAGACCCTCAACTTTCCCACATCCTGAGAAAGTTCAGACTTTCTTCACAGCATGTTGTTTTCCCTTCCCAAGCATTTGCACAGGAAGAAGTGAGACCCACGAACTTGCCTCGCTGCCTGTGAGCAATGCTGTTGATATAATGAGCCAGTCCAGAGGGGGATGGCTGAAATCTTTTAGTCTTGTAGCAAAACTTCCTAAATGGTTAACTCCCATCCTTTGTTTTTTTCTAAAGGTTTCTACTGGCTACCACTAACTTCCTAGAAGCAGAGTGCTGTGGAAGGGATGAGGAGAGATGTACATGTGGGAGTGGGTTAGTTGTTGGGTTATTTTCTTATCTTGTAGCCTTCACTGTTTAAAGCTGGAAAATGTGTCTGAAAATTGCCATGGAGGAACAGAACGTGCAGGTGTGAGTTTTAGCTCACAAGAATTGATTTGGAGGGGAAGTGGAGTGAGAGCCACAGCAAGTTGCTGGTATAGTTAGGATAGGAACATGCATGGTGACCTTAATTGTGCAGGTTCACAGACAGGTTTTCTCTATCTTCTGCATCTTCTATGTCCTCTGTTCTTGTGACTTAATTTTTCTCACTGCCCACATGTTCCTTTTTTTTTTCCCCACTTCGTATTTTGTTTGCACTTTTGACTGTTGACTTGCCATCATGTACATAACCTATCATGCCCAAAAGTTATAGATAGTGCAGTGGAAACAACTGAACGATGCATATTTTGACCCCCAGTTGATTGCATACATTTTGGCAGTATCGCTAGGGTGCCTGCAGATCTTTCTGGTCATATTTCATAGCGGTATGGTGGTAAATGGAAAGGTTTGCTTTGGGCTAAAGAAGGATGTAGGGACACAGGTCAAAGGGAGGCCTCATGCCATTTATTTTCAGTCATGGACAAACATGCTGTGAGGGTGTGTCTAGTGCAGTATGTTCCATCAATTTTGCCAAGTTACCAGTCCATCCTTTAGATGAGGATTTATTAAAGAAAAATAAAAAAGCCCCCAAAAGTCCTGTTTTTCCAGAACATGCTACTGTAAACATGATTGAAAGATATGTACATCCTGATATTTCACTGGTGACTTTTATCTGAGTGACTCACACTCCATCAGAGAAAAAAATATGGCACCAATTCTTCTTTCCACTGTTAACATCTTAAAGTATTCCACTTCCAGATCTGAGAAACTCTGATTAAATATCACAAACTGTAACTTCCCTTGTTGTTTTTTTTCCAGTGTAGTATATATTTTATTATTATTATTATTATTATATGTATGTGTTTTGTCACAGGAAACATTTTGTGCCAGTATCCATTGAGGTTTGTTCCGTGAAATAATTAATTATAGAAAAACAATTAATTTTGGAAAGATAATGGAAATATTTTCAGAGAGCTAGTATAATATCATAATCTTGGAGCAGCAGTGATGCAGTACATACTCCCTAATTTATGTCATTTTGTATACATCCTGGGATACCTCTGAGCGGTGACTGTATATTAGAAACAAATGGCAAACCCGTCTTTTCAGGGATTATGAATCTCATAAGCAATAGTCCGTTCCCTGTCTTTATACAAAGCTCCTAAAGAGACAGGCTGAGGGAAAAGATTTCTAGGAAGTCTTTTGAAGGCTCTTTGACAGCACATTATTAGGACCCACGAAGAGGGAAAAGCGCGCAAAGGGAGGCTTAGATATATGGTGACTAAGTCATAACAACCCTCAGTTGCTGGTCAAGGCTAAATGATCATCTGCCTCAGTTGTTAGCGCTCCTGGCACATGTTTGGAGATAGCACTGAACTAAGCATACTGCTCACCTATACTTGGTAAAAAATTTGGGGTGTTTTATGCATTTATATCAAACCCTATTATCATGTTATTCAGGGTCATATTTTAAGGTTTGAGTCCTGCCCTGCCAACTTATAGGAAGTTCTTTTTGTAAACAGTTGATTAAAACATCAATTGTTAGGTTTTGTGCTCCTGTTTACCGAAACTCTCATATTATTAATCTGAAATGCTTGTACACCAACATACAACAATGCAAGTAGTTTCCATGGATTTTAGTGAGGCCTTAATTTGATACTGTTCCTCGTAACATCCTTCTGGATAAGCTGTCCAGCTGTGAGATGAGCAGGTACATAGCGCACTCAGTGAATGTCTGTCTGAAGGGCAGAGCTCAAAGGGTTGTAGCAAATCAGGCTACATCTGGCTGGTGACCAGTCACCAGTGGTGTTCCTCAGCGCTCAGTTCTAGGGCCAGTTCATTTTTATTTATTTATCAATGATCTAGATGCAGGAGTTCAATGCACAATTAGCAAGTTTGCTGATGATACTAGGAGGTGCTGTTGACTCCTTCAAGGGAGAAAAGAGGCCTTGCAGGGGAACCTAAGTAGATTGGATCATTGGGCAATGATTAATGGCATGAAATTAACAGGTCTGAATACCAGATTCTCCAACTTGGAATGGTGTAACACTGGGCACAAGTATAAATTGGGAAAGCAGTGGCCCCAGACCAACCCTGCAGAAAGAGATCTGAAGGTGCTGGCAGCAGACTCAATCAGTGGTGTGCCCTGCCAGCCAAGAGGCCAAAGCACATCCTGGAGTACATCAAACACGGTATAGTCAGCCAGTCAAAAGAGGTAATTATCCCACTGTATTTGGTGCTGGTGCTGCAGTACTGTATGCGGTTCTGGGCCCCACTATTTAAGAAGGTTGTTCAGGTACTCGAGTGCATCCAGAGGAGGGCAACAAAGCTGGTGGAAGGTCTGGAAGGGAATGTCTTATAAGAACTGGTTAAGGACTTTGGGCTTGTCCAGTGTGAAGAAAAGGAGACTGAGGGGTAACGTCATTGCTCTCTACAGCTTCCTGAGGAGGGGGAAGTGGAGATGGAGGTGCTGAGCTCTTCTCCATGGTATCCAGTGATATGACATATGGGAATGGTTCAAAGCTGCATCAGCAGAGTTTTAGACTGGACTTTGGGAAGCATTCTTTACTAGGAGAGTGGTCAGACACTGGAACAGGCTTTCCTGAGAGATGGTTGATGCCCCACGCCTACCAGTGTTTAAGAGGCGTTTGGACAATGCCCTTAATAACATGCTTTAATCTTTGGTCAGCTCTGAAGTGGTCAGAAAGGTAGGTTCTTTCCAACTGAACTATTCTGTTCCACTCTACTCTATTCTTTTTGGTTCAGGAAATTATTACACATCCGTGTTCTCAAAGGTGGTCAGCATCTAATTTGGTCAGTTGCATTCAATAAAAATGACATTCATTCAGTAAAAATGACAGCCTGTGTAAATATCAGGCTGGTATTATTAAATTGGTATTCCAGAAAGGATTGTCAAATTGATGGATTACAGGAAACTACAGAGGAAGTCTGTGTTTAAATAAGTCCCAAAGAGGAAACAGATCCAAGAATCCAAGTGTTTTGCTGAAGTGAGCTACAAGGCTGTACCTGTCTAAACCCGGTAACTGTTCCTGTATATTGTTATCAAATACTTATTTAGAAAAAATGTAAAGTTCTTTCTTTTTACATAGCTGGCAAACCAGTGATTATGATAAATTACTTGTACAGTCTTTTTACTGCATTACTGATTTACTGCTGAAGTTCAAAGTTGGTAAATTGATCTAGTGCAAATTAATGTAATCCAATTCAAAAATGTTAACTCATTGTAAACTATGAGATTCATGTATAGTCTTGGCTCTGTTTAAAATAAATCTAAATTTGAACATCCACTTAAGTTACAAGTCCCAAGCAGCATAGACCGTTTACAGCCATTACGCAATCTCTTGGCAAACTGTGGAAATTTTTAAGAATCTTCCATGGGAAAAAATGCATGTGTGCCTACTGAAATGGAGCACAAGTTCTTTCTGTATTTAAAAGTGAAGATGTGAAAACTATTTCTTCATCCTTGCTTCAACTCAGCTACCCAGGAGGAGAATTTTCTTGTCTGTTAGCTAGAAATATACTTACCTGAGACATTTATGGTATTAAAATATTATTCATGTGATGTTCAGTTGAGATTGGTGCTATGTTCAGTCTTGAAGAGCCACGAAGAACATCTCTTTTGTATGGGAATGCTTGCTTGGGCTGTTTCATGTGAAACCCACTACATTGACATGGTTGGAGGCCATCCAATCCTGCAGAGGTCATGTCCCTAGAAAGATGACCAACAGAGTGCATCAAAACTGAGCTGCACAGAAAAACCCCACTAAACTAAATTTAACTTATCTATCAATGCTTTCTGAACTGTCCTGCAAGATTTCATATCCTTTTTTTGGATGCATTGTTAGAGTTGAGGAAAAATTGTTCATTCTATTTCCTTTAAGATATTCAGCAAAACCCCTCCTAGTTTGTCAGTTGGCGTCATCTTAAGGCCAAAAATAGCGTTATACGGTTGGCATTTCCTGGCTGGCCTAATATCAGTGAGTGAAATGAGCAAGGAGATCCCCTCTTCTATACCCTATTTAAAGTTCTGGGTGTTTTAAAGGCAAAACTCCCTTGTATTCCTCAAACTGTGTAAGTAGTTAGATTACTTGGGAAGGGGGGACTTTCTGAAAGCTGGACTCAAAACGTCCAAGCCCAGGTGCTTCATAGTAAGTAACTGCATTCAGAATTGGCTGCAACTAATTTAGTTACCTGGGCTCACTTGGACCAGAATTTGTCTGGTGGTGCCACAAAATAATCAGTGAGGCTCCAAATCTGGTTTTGGGAGCTGAAGTGGATGTGAAATCAAAGAGGCGATATGTGGATGCTTTTATGACACTGTATCAAGATTCAGGCACAAACCCTGCTGAGGGACAACAGCCGCGCATGAGTTAAAAGAACAGTTTCAAATGAAATAGTAAAGCAACTATTCAGGTAAAGAGGAAATTAAATCTTACAGTCTCGCAGAATTAACTTTTCACTCTGTGCTACATCAAAACAATCTGTCTGAAAAACAAATTATCTTCTTTATCAGAAAATATTTTTTTCTGTCAACTTCTTAGGAGGACTTACTAGGATACGAACTCTGAAAAGTTTTCTTGTGGGAAAAAGTCAATGGGTCGTTTATGACAACTGCATTAAACATCGCAGGTACGTACCACTGACCAACAGTATAAACATCCCCCTCCTCTGGCATCTCCCAGAGGGCACAACTTGCTGGACGAAGCTGCCAAATGCCTTTTGGTTTTATTCAGAAAAAAAAAAATACGGTATTTTCATATACCTCCTGGGGTTGTGGCAAACTTTATTTATTTTTTCCCTCCCTAAAGTGGTTGGACCTCATTGGCACATTGTCAACCCAACCCAAAATATTTAATCCCAGTGGATAGCGTGTGACTATGCCCTGGCTATGCCCAGCTCAGCCCCTGTCTGCATTGCTGCGGCCAGTTGCCCCTCTGCACCCCTCTCTTCTTTCTGTGACTGTTGACAGAGACCGTGCCTGTGGTTTGGACAGGGTAAAGCAATTAAGAAGTGACACAGACACCTATGTGTCTGTGAAAATTGTAAGCTGTCTCTCTGTGTGCACCACACCCAGAATACAGCCCTTCATCCACTACAGATAGAACCTTCCTGCTGGGAACAAAATTATATTCGCAATGACTTAAGGGAAAACAAAGATTAATTAATAGGAAAAAAATATTTTTTTGGAAAGGAAGTACATGAAAACCTCTTTTTGGCACTTGAAAAGCTGTGCTGTGCCTGCTCGTTATTCCAAGAACCTTTGCAAGCTCTGGAGTGTCTCAGAAGAAACTAATTATGCTTATTTCTCCTTATCATGGTTTTCCCACTCAGGGAAGGGCCACAGTGCGGTCACCATTAGTCAGAGGAAAACCAGAACTTCGTCATTCAGATATATTTTCCTTGGAAGAAGACCTGCCAGGCCTGCTGCTCCCATCACTCACCGTCTCCTCTGACACTGCTCTCTGTCTACTGCCAGTGCTGGCAGCTTCACCTGTCGCTATGAGTTTCGTGACCCCTGAGTGAGTTTGGAGGAAAACAAAATTTACACAAGAGGAGTGTGCTGGATCAGATAACTTTATGAGATGTCTTGAGTCTTCCTGTGAGCTTTATCTGCCCTCAGCCCCCAGGGTGCTGCTGCATAAAATGCCGCTGCTTTTGCTTTCTAACAGCCAGCTGGCCTCAGCTAGTACAGCCCAAATCTTGCATGTGTGAATGGGAGATGACTATTTTTAGCTTGGCTGATTGCAAAAGACATCTCTGCTTGAATACTTCTGACTGTCTGCCACCCTCTCTCTTCAGGGATGCAGACGTCTCAGTTGCCTACCAATAACTGAAATTGCATAAGAAAGATAAATACTCGAAGGTCACAGTATGTTATTTGCTCCATGGCATCCGATGGTTTCTATAATGGAAATTTTGCTGTAGTAGCGGTGTTGAAGCAAGAGTGGGAGTACCTGTAGGAACTTACTTTCTGTCTACTTTGAAAGTAGGATCCATCTCAGAACATTGCCTGGGATAGTACACAATTTTTAACCTAAGTCTGCCTGTGTTTAAGTACCTACTAGAGAGTGCATCTAGCACTTCAGAATGTCAAAACAAAGCAAGAACAAGTAAAACTTAAAGATAACCTGATCCCATGCAATTAGTAACCAAAGGTACATGTGCTGGTGATATAGCTCTTGTTCTGGCAAAATAGTAACTAGCAAAAGGTTATTTATTTATGGAGAGAAAACTGTGAGAATGCCAGGGAGATTAATTTTAGACATCTTGTTAAAGTTTCCAAGATTGAACAAATATTGTCCCTCACTCACATTTGGGCAAATTACAGTTCTCTGGGGTGGTATAAGTTATGTTTATTTTCTATTCTTTGGGAGATAAATGGTAGTTAAGTGCAATAACAGTGTTTTCTGTCTATGGAAAGCTGTACTTTGTGTGCCTTGCTGGGACAGTCCTTTGGGTAGGGCATTTTACATGGATCAGAATAGTAAATGCGGGGAGGACATTTTCACACTGCAGTCCTCCTCGGCTCTGCTACTGATCCCAAGCACACGATGTCAAGAACAGGCTTGACTGCTCTTCCTGTGCTTGTGCTGATCTGCTGAGTGGACCTTGAGTTGTTCTTCTCCCTTTCATCCTCCATTTCTGTAATTCATGAATGAGGCGTTATGCTAAATGGCTGATGTGGCATTCTCCTGACTTCACGGTTCTTCCAGGAGGCCTGTTTTGGTTGAGGAAGAAGGGGAGAAGTTGTAGTTCAGGATTTAGGCTTTGGTTTTCCTTTACTCTCTTCAGTGAGTCTTGATGAGTGTTTCTAATAGTTATCATTCAATGGTTTTAATAGAGCTGCTCTTACAGTAAATAACACCAGGGAGTTTAACGTCCCTGCCTCCACATATTGTAAAGGAGCTGTCCTCTTCCATGGTGGAAGTTAACTGTAGCTGCAATAACTTGCATGGTACGTCTGTTCCCCTCGAATGCTCTCTGTTTAGATGAACATGAAAATATAAAAATATTATTTTATTTTATTATTAATTTTCTTCCTTCTGGTTCATCTACCAAGAGACCAGAATATGGCTGAGACAAGCTCTAACCCAATTGTTTTTCTGTGCGGCAGAAGAGGAAGCTTGGTTTCAGTCTCTTGCCACCAACAACCTTTTACACGTTTTATCTGATATGAACACTCTAATTTCAGAGCTGCTCTGAAATGACAATGGTTTGGGGGGATTTTCTCTCTGGACACAAAACACTTCAGAAGGAGCAGAAGAGTAAACAATTGAGGAAATAATTTAAGATATAAGGGTTCCATTTTCATGGAATAATAGAATGGTTGGAGTTGGAAGAGACCCTAAAGATCATCGAGTGCTAACCCCCCTGCCATGAGCAGGGACACCTCTCACTAGAGCAGGTTGTTCAAATTCCCATCCAGCCTGGCCTTAAACACTTCCAGGGATGGGGCAAATTTTGTCCTTAATCAATGAAAACCACTTTTGGCTGGTGGCATGTCACCCTGTCTTCCAAAGAACTGCAGAAAAGCACCTGCCCTTTCCTAAAAAGAACATGTTCTGCTTATGCACCACCACTGTGCCCCAGTTCGGTAGCATCTCAAAACAGGTGCCATGTCTGCTTTCAGCACTGTAAGAAGCCAGAGCAAAACCAAAGAACACCTAAAATACCACCNAAACAACCCCCCCCCCCCCAAAAAAAAAAAAAAATGGAACGAAAGAAAAGACGAAATTAACTTGCAGTTTGTTCGGTGGAGAGCGGTTGTGTTGTACTACAACCTTCCCACTGAATTGCGGATTGCCGGTCTGCAGGCTCGGCTGGCAGCCGGAGGGCGTGGAAGTTGGGGGTCTTGCTCGCAGGGAAGACGCAGCTGATGCTCAATCTCTGCCGTTTTCTGCCATCTAGTGGTCTGCCGAAGCAGTAACCTTCTGCCCCACATTTTACGGCCTTAAAAACATGATGGAAAGATGCTGTATGCTCAGGGGAGAGAGAGCAGTGAGAGGCGGTAAGAGTTCTACCCCTGCACAGCCAAGCGACCGTGGCATTTCTGCATCTTCCCATCCTTTCCCCTCTGCCCTTTCTTCTTTCTGCTCTTCAGAGGATGGCCAAGTGGCAGTGGGTTTGGTCATACATTTTGATCTTGCCTAGGCTGGAAAGGGCTTAAAAATTTTGCCTTCAGTGGTTGCAAAATAACTAAGCTGGGATTTTGCCGGCACTGAAGTGAAAGGCAATGGTACCACAGTGTGGGTTTTTTGGTTCTTGATGTTGCTGGGCTGGGTGGAGCAGTATTTTCCAGGCTTGAACATCCTGTTGTGGTCCGCCTGGCCATGGGTGTGCTCAAGGCATAGCTACCACGGATAGGCAAAATGCTGGCACATACTGGGGAAAAAATCCCAGTAGACAAACACCTCTGAGGCCTTCCTTGATATTTAACAAGTATACCCTCACTCACTAGAAATCTCTTTTTGTGGGACTTTACCCTCACTTAACTATTTGAGAGTAACTATTAGATTAGGATGATGAACACAGATGCTGATGTCTATTATAAAATGAACTGTTACTTGCAAATGCAGGTGAGTGGTCATTCTTCCCCTCTACTCTGCACTGGTGAGGCCACACTGGAATACTGTGTCCAGTTCTCAGCTCCACAGTTCAAGAGAGACAGTGAACTACTGGAGAGAGTCCAGCATAGGGCAACAAAGATGATTTCAGGGAGTGGAGCGTCTCCCTGATGAGGAAAGGCTGGGAGAGCTGGGACTCTTTAGCCTGGAAAAGAGAAGGCTGAGGGGAGACTCTCTCAAGGGTGGGTTGAAGGAGGATGGAGCTGGACTCCTTTCAGTGGTTCCCAGAGACAGAACAAGGGGCAATGGGTACAAGCCAGAACATAGGAAGTTCCATTCAAATATGAGAAAAGACTTTTTTATGGTGAGGGTGACAGAGCACTGGGAACAGGCTGCCCAGGGAGGGTGTGGAGTCCTCTTTTCTGGAGACCTTCAAGACCCGCCTGGATGCAGTCCTGAGTAATGTGCTCTGGGCAATCCTGCTTTAGCAGGGGAGTTGGACTAGATGATCTCTAGAGGTCCCTTCCAGCTCTGGCAAATCCATGATCCTATCGCTCTTATTAACCCACTCACGGGAACTATAAAAATTGTTCTCTGTGTATGCTTGTCATATGTGGAATAGATTTTGAGTGTATTATTTCTTCCTGGAAGGGCTTAGAATGAAATTCAGCTTTTTACATAGGCAATGGTCCTGCACTTGAGACTCATAAAACACTTTTTATACAGGAATTAATTCTGACAAGATCTAACATTCAGGGCATTGTTTTTGCAAGCAGGTTCAGGTTATCAGAGGGATTAGTAAAAACAGTTCCCAGATAAAGTAGGATGCTTTGACACATTAGTTCTAAATTTCCACACATGTAGAAAATGAAAGACAGTATGGTGCTTTACAAGTTTGGTACTTGCCACCTTACCCTGCACAGTAATGAGATACAGTAGAAACAGGAGATTGCTTTGTTTTTTTTTATTTATAACCTTTCACACCTCTCACCCCAGGGAAATCAGTGTGTATCTATCAGTAGTGGAGCAGGATGTCAGGTCATTTCCCTGCCTGTGTTGGGGTGCAGCAGGGCCAGGGGGTCCCTGAAGCAGCAGGGCAGGCTCTGTCAGCCAGGACCTGTCCCACCTCCCAACCAGAAGAAGGGTAGGGGTCACCAGGGGCAGCCACAGACGGAGAGGATGTGCATTATTGTGTCCTGAAGGAGTGCTTGTGGACTGTGGTTCCAACAGTGGGTAGTCTTGATGAGTCAGATGTTACGTTTCTTACCCTTTTTTTTGTTGTTGTTCTCATTTTGGTTTTGTTTTTGCAGAGAGCTGCTCTTTATGCTGACAGTGGTGATTTTGGATCAAGGAGACAAGAGTTGTTTCCCTCTCACCTACCAAGCAGTGATGATGGCTGTAGTTTCTGCAGTGTCTGACCAGAAAGGGCAGCCTCCCCGATATGCATGACCCTCCCTTGCTATGCAAGAGCTTACCTTTTATATATAGAAGCATGTTTGTCAAACAGCTTTCCCAGATTTTAACGAAGTTTTCAAAATATCTAAGCTAACTTATCTTTTTGATCTCTCTTCAGGCTCTATCTGATGTATGTCGAAGCACATAACCTGATTGTCTTTGGTCAGGATGGGGTTTGCAAGGAATTTTTGCAACCACGAAGCCACAAGCTGAGCTACTTGCATGCAAACTCACTACCAAAAGAGCTCAGTTACATATTTGACCTAACCACTATGCATATTATGTCATCTCTGCAGCGGAAGGAAGGAAGAAGTTATGCTTCTAGCTCCTCTTTCCACAGTCTTTGCAGTAGGTGTTGGCAGGTGTGTCCAGGCTCAGGATTGTCGCAACTCCTGGCAAAATAAATGCATATAATTTTAAAATTAGTTCGTAGCTGTGAAAGAGTTTTCACAATCCATGCTTCTCTTGGCATTATAACCTTAAATTGTTTTTATAACATTACGGTGAAAGCTTTTTACACTGTACCTGTTTGTTTTCTGAACAAGAATGGTGCTTCCAGATCTACAAATTCACAATCTTTTATCTAGCACGGGGCACTGCTTGAGTGATCTCCCCTGTAAAGCAACTAAGGAACTATTTGAGAACTTTATTTTTTGATTCAGAGAAATGGGATCTTAGAAGATAGTGAGTCCATTTTTTAGGCATTGTGCTTCAAAAAAGATGTTAACCCATTTGAGAGTGGAGAAAACAGCAGCAAGACTGAGGAAGGGCTGAAAGACTTGGGGTCATTCGACATATTATGGGCTGTGATGTCTTCAAATACATACATGCAAGCCTGTAAAGAGGATAAAAGTACCTGTTCTCTGTGTCTGCTTCAAACAGAATAAGAAGTATTGATTTTAAGTTTTCTTAAATATTAGGAAAAGCCTCTATTGGTAGTGACTATAAGATGCGGGAATAGATGGTCTTGAGTGACCAAGACCATCACTAAAGGCCTTTAGAAACAAGTTTGGGATGGCTTCAGTATTGTGATCTTGTCCTGGATCATGTTGTCCTTCCCAGCCTTCTTTCTCTTGCCTTTTACTCTGCAATCGTAATGTCATTTCATTAATTGTACAGATGGGAAAGGTGGAATGCTGAAAAGTACCCAGCTCTAAGCAACCGTAGTGTACCTTGAAAGTTGGCTGTAGTTGAGGTAGGGTCAGCCTGGATGAAGGGGTGGCCAGAATGCCCTATCCAAGTGAGATCTCTTGTGATTTTAAGCATGGCCATAGGCCACTTTACCAAAAGCAGATGCATCATATTTAGCCAAAAAACATGTGCGTATGGCTTTCAGGAAGTCAGTTCCATTTCATTATTGGACCTGATAGCCAGAAATTGTCTGATTTCTAAGCAGTTAGCACTCACATTTCCCAGACGTGAAATGAGTGCATTTTTGCAAAACATACTGAGAAATGTGCTACAAAGGCTACTTCAGGGATGGCTTACGTTTCTTCTTTTTCTTACTAGGGAAAAAGGTTCCCAGGGCCTTCTGTGCTGGTGACAGATGATTCAGTGCTATTTCTGATACCAGCCATCGCCTTGCCAGCAGGCAGGTGCTGCAAACCTTCAGAAGATGAGAAAGTGAAGTCTCTCACATCCACCTGACCCAGTTAGAATCTCTCTCTGAGCATTTGTCAACTCGCACATCTCAGTGGAAATCTGCACTTCAACAAGAGCTACACCCCCGAAGGAGAACTGTTGCAAAGAAACATGAGATTCTCCAGAGCCCCAGGGAGAGTTTTTGCTCTTGTTTTGTTCACTTATACTCTTGAGTTTGTTTTGTGGCACTTGCTCTTCTAATTTGAAGTCAGTCAGAGTTCTTCAATGCTTCTGATTTGTCTCTGGTTTGTCTTTTATTTCTCTTTTGTAGGTTTAGGGCTCTGAAGTCCCTTCAAGAAAGAAATGAAAGAAACCACAGTGGAAGGTAAGAGCCTTGCATGGATATGTTTCATCATGATGAGTTGGTGTCCAAAATCAAAGCATGCTCATTACTTCTTGTCACTTGTTTATCATATGAGACTACTGTTTTAGTGAAGTCTGTTCCCAGATTGCAGAGAAGAGGAAACTCATAGGTCACAGAGGTTTTCAGACTTTGAGTGAGGTAGTTAACTGTCACGTGCATCTGTAGGTCTCCAGCTGAGGACCTGGCAGTGATACTGTGACCACAAATTACATAAAGTAAGGGTTTCTGTCTTATTTTCCTAACATTTTAAATATGACTATCCTGAGAAAGTGGAGGGTCCACCTCTTCCAGAACACCATGACTGTCAATGACTAAGGCAGAGACAAAGGGAGATGCAAATTATTTAATTATTTTATTATTATTATTATTAAATGCAATTGAAATGGTGTTTTCCAAAGGTTTCAGGCCTCTGCAGAATTTGTAGAAATGCAGCAAAATGAGGCTAAATCCCTGATGCAAAGTTTAAGTAGTAGACTTTTGGGTATCAACTACTCAAAACAGGAAGAGAGAAATTTAGCAAAAGCCACCCTTGCTTCACCATCCTTCCTGTAATCCAGAAATGCTACAAAAGCAAGTTTCTTAGTGCAAACTAAAAATCAACAATCCCACCTCTTCTACTGAGACAGGTATTGTTTTAGAACAGGTTGCACAATAGAAAATAAATGTAGACTCTGCAAATGCAGCCAGAAATCTATGAATAGGGACTTTATGGATTACCTTGGGCTCTCTTTGAAGAACTGTTGTCTGTAAAACCTAAACCCCTACGCACCAGCTTGTGTGAGGTGAAGTAGCTCTGTAGATTTTGATGTTGTTGATTCCTTTTGTGTTCGGTGAAAAGCGGGCTTTTTGTGATCACAAAGTGAACAGTGCCAAGACCTGAAGACATGTGATCTCAGTTCCGGGTCTCAGTCAATAGACTTCGGTCAGTAGACAGCAGCAGAAATGCTGCACTATGAAGTAGGTGTGCCTTTTTCTAGATACTACCCCAAATGTGGGGCAAGTCATCCACAGAAAATATTATTAGGCACAATGTCAGATGCAAAGACATAGACAGACAGTTATTAATAAGTTTAAGAGATCCTTATTAGCCAGGGCGGCTTGATTTTAGGAAATGGGGAGTCCTAATGCATGTGTCTTGCCAGGATGGACTGGAGAGATTTGTCTGCTAGTTACCGTTGGTTTCTAACAATGGTATCATGAAATTCCTTTTTGTATACCAGTAGTATGCTTCTCAGAACTACCTGCCTCTGAATACCTTTCCCTCTTCCAAAGCTACAGTGTGGAAACTGTGTGTGTGATTCACTATCAGATGACAGGCTTGTGTTTCAGCAGCAGACATGGCTGAGCTGCAGCAAACGCCTCAGCACTGCTGTTGAGTGGAGTTTCTGTCATGCCACACGCAGGCATGTGATAACTAGGAAGTAATGCATATGCACTAGCTCATCTCAAATATCTCATCTGAAAGAGAATTAGGACTGGTTTACCTGAGAATCAATGCTGCTTGGATAAAACCTCAGCTGACATATCACTAGCTTAAAGCCAGTAAAGTTTTACTCTTCAATTGTGTAAAACGATCACTCCCATGTTCTTAGGTAAGTCTGGTTACGTCTCAAGCCAAGCACATTCTTTACTCCAAACTTCAGCTGATCAAGCATATCTCCTAACTAAAATCAGTTATACAAGATGCATAATTAATTGCACAAGTCCATTATAATGTGGACTCTTGTGGTTGACAGGCCAGGATTCATTATAGCTAGAAGATCAGCCTCTTAACAGTGTTTCCAATACTGATTATCCCCCGTTGCTTTAGCTACATTACAGTAACTGTAACAGTAGTGTTCCATCTGTGGGTCCCTGGAGGTGCCTATTGTGTATGAGAAGGCAGAAAGGAGAAGAGGAGTTTAAAGTCTGAGTTAAAGCTAAATGTGTAACTGTGGTCATTACGAACGTAAATGGCATGGTAAGATCACCTGTGTGAAACAGTACGAGTGCAGTTGATCCATGTGTCTGACATGCTGCTGACCTGTGTGGATGGAAATGTGGGCTTATGTGAGGGATTCATAGGCATTTTCTTTTTCATTAGGTGACCAGGAATTGCACATGAGCAAGTTTGACTCAGTGTAGGCTTTTTTAACGGTAAATAGTAATCATCACTTAAAACTCACAGAAAAAAAAAAAAANCTCTTTGTATATATTGAGGGACATGGGGTTATTATCTCAAGCTTGATAGCTAACTGCTGTCCTTTAGGCTCTAGTGGTCTTCCTTAGGGATCCTTTTCTGGATGCTCATTCGGGTCTCCTTCTCTTGCTCTCTGTACCCCCTGAAATCTGCTTCTCTCCCTTCCTTGGCCACCATCTGTATGACTGTTACTGTCTCTGTTTCCTGTCTGCCTGGGCTGATGTTTGTTGGTATGAAATGGGATAGGGAAGCACAGCCATGAAGAACTTTGTGCAAATAGCAGGACGGTGAACAGTTTAGTCAGGGGCACGGATATTTGCCTTTTCTCTCAACCTGCCTGTTCACCCACGCTGGTGCTGTAGTCTGGTCCCAGGGCTCAGCTCTGGGCCTGTGTCTTCTGTTCCACAGTGAGGACATGGGGTGTAGGGAGACCCAGAGAACAGTACCACTCACGTGGAGTTTGAAAAGATCTGAGCTGGCAGCACAGGGAATGGCTGGGCTGCAGGATGCAAGGCTTTGGTGTGGAGCTTGGCTGATGAGTCCTGAACTATCCTATGTTTCGTGTAGTGCAGGTACAGCAGGACCTAGGTGAAGCAGCTCAGGCAAACTGAGGAAGAAACATTGTCTGTATACCCTATTTCTTTGTGGTTTGGGGACAGTCCTACAATTTACAGCCCTGGCAACTCCTTTAGGGGGGACACAGCGGTGAAGTTAGCAATGTAAAATGAGGTCTTGGAGGTGCAAGCTCCACATTTCATGTATTTTTAACTGTAGCACTCCTTTCTCCCCCTTCCTCATTGCCTGTGAACCTTACAGTCCCAGGCTATTGCAGGGATGTGGGGGAAAGTATTGCAAAACAGGTAGGTGGGGAAGCAAGGCTCAGCAAGTTGTTGCTTGATCTAGCAGTATGAAAGTTTGTGGTTTGCCAGAAGCAGTCCCCTGTCTGATAGACATTTGGGGCCCAAGAGTTGGCAAATGAATAAACTTCATGCTATTCTAATTTTTTTAATGTCTTTATAAAGAAGCAAAATTTGGGGGGGGGAACACCTGGATAAAATGAAACTAGGATGGTTGATGTGTTTTACTAAGAGTCCATTCATCCCATCTATTCTTGTAAGAGGCTTGTGTGCTACATAGGTTGCGCAGGCAAGAGTGACCAGTTACATGCCCCTCCCTTTCAAGAAGACATTACAACAAAGAGCAATATTGTGCTTTGCTGGCATTAACAGACTTTCAGCTCCACAGACTTCGCTATTTGCCTTCCGTGTGTGTTTGTAGGTGTAACTAAGAGCTGTACAGCTTTGTTTCTGTTCTGTGAGCTTCCTGTGTGACTGTACCTGTACAGCATATTTAGTGCAAAAATATCAAAGGAAAGCCAAGAAGTAGAAAAGTACGTAATATAAATGACCTTTGGACCATGTCTTAGGGAGGCTGCACAGGTACTGTACATCTCCCACAGAATGGGTCTTGAGCCTGTTTGTTTCCTTTAGTGCACTGTTGTGATTGTGTGGTTTCGCTTCATGGTTTAACCCATTACTGACTCCTTTCAGTCACTTGCCGAGCTCACAGGGTGAATCGTGAGACTGCTCTGCTCACACAGGTGTCCTACCCCTCTGACAGGATGATACTCTGTAAAATGTGGAGGCCAAGCCTTAACGCAACTGTCATTGGGTATCATGTCTCAAACATGAAATTATGTTATTAAGAGGTGCATTAGATGATTGAGATGGTTATGTAGCACCTTAAATGACAAAATGCAATCCTTCTGTTTTATAGCCAATTGACAGTGGAAATAACAATTCTTTTTCTTTTCTTTCAAAAGGCTGTGAAAACTGAACAATGCTGTACTTTATCTGAATGGATTATCTACAGCTTAAAAGGCAGATGGTTTCAGCACCTTTTGTTTCCCTGCTTCAAAAGGCATAGTCTTTCATTTTTTTTGGTTAAAAAAAAAAACAAACCAACAAAAACACAAAAAAGAACCTACTGCAGGCTCCTGTGCGTCGCCTTTCTACACTAGCATATTTGATGATAGGCTGGTGAGGTACTTCCTGTTTATCTACAAAAATCTGATCTTCCAAATCAAACTTGGCTTTCTGGGGATCTCATTAAGCCAAGACTCAGTCTTGCCATGTGGGTGAAACAAACCATGTTAAGATTTCACTAGCCTTTGCATCTCTGGATGGTGCAATACTTCTTTCACGTGTGTTTGGTCTCATTCTAGGTCCCAATTGCCAGTTGTCATTGGCTCTGGATGGGCCTGCTGGTGCTTTCAGCTCACTGGGGTGACAGAAAGCGGTATGTGCCCAGATGAATGCAACACAGAGCTGGTTGGAAACCCAAACAGGTAACCTACCTGTCACCAACACCCCTCCTCCCTTCCTGAGGGTCTTTACATTCTTCTCTGTATGTACTGCAATATGGGCAGAATATTGCAAAGCATCCTCAAGAATCATATTGTTTCTCAGGTGCTTGTTCTCTGGAAGGATGACTTTTTTGTTTTTCCTTTCTGGCTGCAAGGCCTGTATCCAGGTCATGGGAAGCAATTAGAGAAGTTTCGTGCCTTTTGTTCAAATCCATTTAGACTCTCCATGGAATGATTGTCCTTGTTTTTCAGTTTAAAACCATTCAAGTAGAATCTATTTCAGATAAACTTTTTTCCTTATTTTGAAAGCTACTTGTAGTCTATTAGTATAATTGTACCTTTATCAGCTGAGCAATAAATGCAATTAAAGTTCTTTTTCTGGGCCTATTCATGCATAACTTGCTCCAAGTTTCCCAGTCCTTCACCTAAAATAATTAGTCTTTAGCCATACAAGATTGGCCCACTAAAAAAAAAAGAGCAAATGGAATTTTTCTAGAAGACATTTTTCTACTACTTTTTTAAATGAAGATTACCAGTGACTTACTGGATTGATAATTTCTATATTTAAAAAACCCCAAACCACTAAATATCAAAATATGTAATGGCCTGAACTGACAACTTAAAGAAGCATGGATTTTATCATGGATTTTTATCCACACAGATACTGTGACTGAGTTCAAAGGTGGCGGGAGGCAGAGCACAAGTGTACCACAACCAAAATAAACCACTAGCTTATCAAAATAGCAGGGTGAATGCATATGTCGTTAACAGTTTTGGTGTTAGCTGGAACGATACCAACATGAAATCAAATGATAGAAGAGCCTCACTTTTTTCCATTAACTTGAGTGCAAATAATCCGTTGTGTTACACGCAGCCTAAGATCTAGTACATCCCCCTATTCAACTGTGGTGCAATTTTTTAACCAAGTTAAAGACTCTCTGCTTGCTGCAGAAAAATTGCTGGTGCAAATATCACGAAGAGTAATTTTGAAGAGCATTATTTTGCAAAAGCAGATGCATGGTATCCAAGCTACAGTAAGTGGTGCAAAAGAAGGATGTGAGCATTCTTTTCAAACTTCAAGTGGCACCTTGGTCTTTACCTCCTTTTTATCTTCTTTCCTGCAAACCTGAGCGTGAAACATAATCACTTTTTTGTGCCAGTGTTGGGAGGAAAGATTAGAGTGACACATTATGCAGTTATTTGTGATCAACTGTTTTTTATTTTGATCAGAGTCAGTCGCTGCTGTTGAATTGTTATTTCCACTGATTCATCATGGACGAAAGTAATATGCAGTAACTTAGCTAACTTAGAGAAACAGAGTGTGCTATATTGTGATATTTTCTCACACGTTACTTGGGAGAATTATTTGCAAAAGGAAAACAACTGTCTCCTACTTTCCTGNAAACCCACCAGACACAAACACACAAGTATTAGTTTGATTTTGGTTAATAATAACTTTAGACATCCATGGTGGTCAAAGAACTTTGAAAGGAGATACAGTAAACTAGAACGAAAAATTGAATCCTTGGAAGGATGCTCTTAGAAACTTAGAGAAAAATTCTCCCACAGACATTCTTAGCTTTTCTTTGTTAGAAATTAACCTGTTTCAGTATCACCTTCCTCACTGTTTCATTTCACATATTTCTATCCTAGGAAAACCTTACCCTTCTCCCCTTTGTCTCTATTAAACATGTCTATGGGGCCATATAGGATCCACCCAAGAGAACTGACAGAAGTGCTCACTGAAACATCTTCTATCATTTACCAGCAGTCCTGGCAAACTAGGAAGGTCTCAGTTGACTGGCATATAGAAAATGTGATTCCCATCCACAGGAAGGGTCAGAAGGATGATCCAGGGAACTACAGGCCTGTCAGTCTGATCTCAGTGACTGGGAAGGTCATGGAACAGATCAGACTTTGAATATAGAATCATAGAATAGTCTAGGATGGAAGGGACCTTTGAGACCATCTAGTCCAGCCATCAACCTAACTCTGATAAAAAATCTCTGATAATGTCTCCCCCCAGCATCCTCTTCTCTAGGCTGAACAACCCCAGCTCCCTCAGCCTCTCCTCATTAGGCTTACCCTCCAGACTGATGAGTAACATCCAGGTGACCAGACCCAGCCAGCATGGGTTCATGAGGGGCAATTCCTGCTTTAACAAACCTGATCTCCTTCTATGACAAAGTGACCCACTTGGTGAGTGAGGGAAAGGCTGTGGATTTTGTTTACCTGGACTCCAGTAAGGCCTTTGATACAATGTCCCACAGTATTCTCTTGGAGAAACTGGCTGCCCATGCCTTGGATGGGAGTATGCTCCGCCGGGTTAAAAACTGGCTGGAAGACTGGACCCGGAGAGTGATGGTGAATGGAGTTAAATCCAGTTGGTGGCTGGTCAAGAGTGGTGTCCCCCAGGGCTTTGTACTGGGGCCAGTTCTCTTTAACGTTTTCATCAATGACCTGGATGAGGGAACTGAGTGCACACTCAATAACTTTGCAGATGACATTAAGTTAGGGGGGAGTTCGACCTCCTTGAGTGTAGAAAGGCTTTGCAGAGAGAACTGGACAGGCTGGATGGATGGGCCGAGGCCAGTGGGATGAGGTTCAATAAGTCCAAGTGCCAGGTCCTGCACTTGGGTCACAACACCATGCAGTGCTATGGACTTGGGAAAGAGTGGCTGGAGAGCTGCCTGGCAGAAAAAGACCTGGGGGGCGGCTGAACATGANCCAGCAGTGTGCCCAGATAGCCAAGAAGGCCAACAGCATCCTGGCCTGTATCAGGAACAGTGTGGTGCATAGGGCTCAGGAGGTGATCGTCCGCTTCTACTCAACACTGGTGAGGCCCCGTCCCAAGTACTGTGTATAGTTTTGGGTCCCTTACCGGGAAAAAAAAAAAAAGACATTGAGAGCTGTTCCAGAGAAGGGCAACAAAGCTGGTAAGGGGTCTGGAGAGTAAGCCTAATGAGGAGAGGCTGAGGGAGCTGGGGTTGTTCAGCCTAGAGAAGAGGATGCTGGGGGGAGACATTATCAGAGATTTTTTATCAGAGTTAGGTTGATGGCTGGACTAGATGGTCTCAAAGGTCCCTTCCATCCTAGACTATTCTATGATTCTATATTCAAAGCTGACTTTTTATTCCCCCATTTAAGAGGCAAACACACAGTGTGAATATCCACCCGTCAACATAGGCTATGTTTTGAATTCTGGCATTACTTGGGACCATCCATAGGTTCTTCTTAGCAGAAGGGAAGTTTTCCTGGAAGAGAAAGAAATAGCGTCCTGGAGGGAAGCTAGATCTGGGACTGCATGCAAAATGAGTGTCTAGAGAAGTCCTTGTCACATTTATTTGTTTACCTTAATGGAGGCATATTCTGTAAATTCATTTTCTACAGTTAGTTCCCTCCTCTGGCATCTTTTTGCAGAAGCAGAATGATTTAGTGTAGCGTATGTGAGGACATCTGCACTTTCAAGTACAACTGGGACAGAAGGAATAACAGTATCATCATGAGATGAATTAGGTGCTATCCTCTGAGGGTCCCGGGGAGGGACATCACTGTCATAAATTCCATTGCCATGTGAGCCCTGCCGTGGGCTAGCCATGGAGCAATAGTAAAGTGAGGAACTTTCTTCTGAAGCTTCAGTTGTCCCAGCAGTGTGGGATGGAGCAGTTGCTGGACTTCTGACCTGCAGAAAAAGGAACAGGATACAGGTCTGTGCACATCTGGTTGTTGCCTGTGCTCCCGTTAAGTAAGAAGCATGCAAAATTTTCTTCAAGCTGCTTTATCCCCTTAAAACTGCTTTTGAGGACAGGTGAACTGGATTCATCTGGTCACTGGATTTTATATTGATCTTCAGTATAAAATCAGGAATCATTCTTGTATTTCCTGCTTTTCTCCATTTCCCTTCCCAAATTCTCATGCCTTTTCTTGTAGGACGCCAGCTTAAGGCAAAACTGACTTAGTATTTTGTGAGAGCCCTTCTCTACCACTCATTCAAGGCTTTCCTTTCTCGGTTCATGAAATCTTTCTTATTTTTAACTCCAAACCCTAGACTACCTTTCCCTCATTGCCCGATTTCCTGGGTTCTTGCTTCTTAACCTTTTTGTCTTGTTATTTTCTAAAGAAATGTTTTTCCTTCTCCAAAATCTGCAAATTCCTCTATAAATTCATTTATCTATAATGAAGTCCTCTTTTAACATCCAGTTTTTTAGCTGTTTAGAATAAATTGCTTCTAATTTTCTTTCCTCCAGCTTGCCCTTTGGGAGCTCTGAAACCTGTTTGGTGCCTTTTGATCTCCAACAACACTACCTCTGTGACTGATAGCTTTCAGGTCCACTTGCATCTTTTGCATTTGGCCTTCTGCCCATCTAAATTCCCTGGAACTGATTGCAAAATCTGTGTCAATTAATGCTAGCCACATAGTAAAGTCTTTCTTTTCAACCATTTTCCTCACTCTGTGGGTCATTTTTTTTCTTATGAGGACAGTTTGAACCAGAACAAAAGAGGTGCTTTAGATGCCTAAATCCTTACTGGAATAGTACTTAGAAATTAATAAGTTTTAAGAGGAATTTAGATGGCCGAAGTACCTTTGTGGCTAAGACCCTTAGTTCCTTCTGTCGGCTCAGCTGTGGTGATATTTCACACCAGGTAAGCCACGCTGTCTAGGCAACAAGAGGGTCACTAGATCTGTCTCTGATTTTATGCCATGTTTGCTACTACACAGATTTGTTTTCAGTATGTGGTTATGTAGGATGAGATCAAGTTTTGGTGACAAAAAAAAATTTAAACATACCAGACTCCTTTGTCGCTGTTGGGTTAACTGAGTTGTCTCTGGATTTGCTGGGTAAATGAAAAAAAAGTTTCAATAAATCAGCATTAAGAAGGTGGCTTTCTGATTGTGGAAGAAGTACTAATTACTGCAGAAGTCCTTGTCTTGTAGAGTGAACCTCAAAAAATAGAAGTCTTTTTCCAAACTAGATTTGGGAATAGCTATTCTGACAAAAGTTAACCTACACAGAAAGATATATTTATAGAATGAGTTTCTGTGTTCCACAGAGCTCCTCTGAATAGGAGCGGAAAAATTCCTACTGTACTTATGCCAGTTTTCTCTGTGTTCAGTGAAATGGGTGGGGAGAAAAAGACACAAAAAATACTAAAGCCATCCTATGAGCAAACATGTTACATTTTATTGGAAGATAAAGATTTAGGAAAGATTTAGGAAAAGATTTAGGAAAATTTCATTTTCCTAAAATTAAAAAAAAATAATAACCCATGGGATTATAATAGGCAAATGTGACATCACTTAAATTAAGATATGGGGGGACTCCAAGCTCCATTCTTGATTTAGGACATGGCAGCTGTGTAAGAGCTCCTCTAAAGGAGAAGAGATTAGTAATGCATTTATTTGATAATTTAGAGGGCAAACTAGGAATATAAAATTTAACTGGATAGAGCTTGACTGCATTTTCATGGCTAAAACTCCTATTTATTTATAAATTGATTATTTGCAAAACAGGAGGAAAATTTCCAACTATTATAAAGTCTGAGGTTTTTATTTGTTCTTACTTTGTTTCTATCCCTTTGTATCTGAAAGGCAACAATACAGGGGGCAAATTAAACTCTTAAAGATTCATTATCCTAACTGATGCACTTGACAAGGACATCTCATCAATTGGTTGTAGTAATTATTAGGAGATTTTCACAGAACTTTGCATGCAAATTTTGTGAAGCTGTGAAAAGGAGTGTAATCAGACACATATTAGGCAAAGGTTAGATAATAAAACTACTTACCATGGTACCTTCTTAGACACCAAAACATGCATACGATGATGAATGGACAACAGAGACACACAAATGCTGAAGCACAAATAATGTGCAATATCTTGTAGTTTCCAGATTCTTGGGACTCTTCTGAGATGCTAGTGGTATCTAAAATTGCATTAGCATGTATCAGCGTAGAGAAATATTTGGCTGGCTTTTTTTTTTAGTATTAAGTCTTTCCAATGCAACTGGCTTCTTACTGTACTTAAACATTCTGTAACTTTGGCACAGTGTGTCATGATGTCCTGGTTTGAAGTGAAACAGAACCAATTTTCTGTTCAGTAATTTTACATCTTAGCTAGGCCTTTTCTACCCCTCTGAAATTAGCAGCATATTGTGAAGAAAACTGTTCATTCTCAGAGTGATAAGACCAATCAATGTTTGTACTTCATGCCAAGGAACAGTATACAGAGAGGCTCTTGCTTATATTTATTGCTGTAACAACCAAGTTCAGCCAATTTTGTTATGTGCCCCATTGTCAGGTCAGAAACAGAAAAAGCATAGAGGGGTCACACCTGTAAGGCTGAGCAGACAAGACTGGTGACCCAAACCTGCCCAACTGTAGTATTCTGCCCCATGCTCAGCAAAAAGCCTGAGGGATCAAAGGGTCAGTTCTCTTCTTTCAATGGCCAGCGTCTGAAGATGACTCTGTTTGTCTGCCTTTGATCCCAGTCTGTGTGTTCCTGTCTTCAGAGTTGGAATCCAGCTCCCATCCATCTCTCCTCTCCCTCTCCTCTCCCTCTCCTCATACTTTAGGCTGTGTTAAAATGATGGTATAGTATGATTCCTAACACTTCGTATAAGTATACACTAAGTATAAGCCATTTATCACTGGGCTATGAAAGAGCATATCAGAACTGCAGAGTATACCACCAGGAGGTAACTTGATTGGCTTTGTCCCTTTTATGCTGAATGCTGGACAGCTTTAGACTTGTAAACTGTGACTCTTGAGAAACTGTGTCTTGTTCAGGTGGAAAGAAAGCAATTTGAGGTTAGAACGAAATTAGATTTGTCTTGACTGAACAAAACGCTCTAACCATAAATTCATAGCAGTACGGATTAGTTCCTTTCTCTTTAAAAGGAAATAAGAATTAGAACTTACTTTCTGGTGAAACTGTGATAACATTTGCAGTCTTTTCTGAAAGAGAAAAGCAAAACAGGGAAATGAAAGAGCAACCTGACATTTTGTACTGCAGTTGTGTTCTTTGCCCTGCAGACTAAAGTCTTGACAAAGCTCCTCTTCAATGTGCTGATGGAAGAGGGAACAAAATGCAACAAGCAAAGGGTAGTGTATTTTGGGGGGAGGGAGAATGACATGCTGGTCTTCTTGTGCCAACAGAGTAATTCTATCTTTCAGACCTCTCTGGCATTCAAATAAGTAGATCAGCAGAACATATCTCAAAGGAAACTTGCATCAGGAGCTGGGCATTACTGTGTCTGCTAGTACATTACAGCCATAAATTTTGATATTACTCCTTCTGTTGCAGCATTTTGTGTGGCAATAAGCAAGGTTTTAAAATTCAGTAACTTACTAGTAGGAGAACTGGCAACAGAACAATCTCACAACTGAGCTGCCTGGGGTCAGTAGGACGCTATGGTCACACAGATCACTTTCTAGTTGCAGAGCAAGGCAAAGGAGGGCAGATGTGGCTCATCATGATCTACATTTCAGCATGCCAACTGCATAAGCTAAGTCGAAGGCCTCACTTGCCCTTAAAATCATTTAAAGCTATTTTAATCTTTCCTGCTCTTGAACTTCTTGCAGTTCAAAATTGTACTTTCTCTCTGTTTGTTGCAAGAGAGACCATTCTCAACAAGACACTTGAATTGCTTTGTCCTCTTTACTCTCGTGTGACCTCATTGACTGCTACTACATGGCCATTTGCATCCTGTCTAGTCCGTGTGATGTATAACCAGACTGTCCTACAGCAATCTTTTTTTGCTCCTATTAATGTTGAGACTTTTTATCCAATAGTACGCTAATGGCTGTTTGGTATTGGTATCTTTGCTTTTCTCTTCCACATCCTCTCATTATTTATTTTGTTCTTCCTACCAGGAGGCAGGATAGAAGCATGAAGATAGTGATTAGTACCAGCACAATTATGCTACCAGTCAAACGCTGGGAGAAGCCATCGTCCAGCATTCACAGAGGTTTGTGTACCTGGTATCCCACTGTTTATAAGGACTCTTTTCATAACATAGAGGCCTCACCTTCAACAATAGCCTCTATTCCATGGCTCAGACTGAGTAAGTTGTCCCTTACTGTTTGACAACGATAACGTCCTCTGTCTTTCTGATGAACTGAGATAACCTTCACAGAAAACATCTTGGTCTTCCATTCTGTTTTGCCCTCCTTCAGCTGCACACGTGTAGACTCTTCAATCTTGCACCACTGCATGACTGGCTTTTTCTTGCAGTAACGAACTGGACAGTTTATAATCAAGGAGTTCCCAACATTAACTTTGTACTGGAACTGTCTATGAACATGAATATTACCTGGACGGTTGGTAGCATTTAATCCTGGAAGAGAAGGAGACCATAAGAAAAATCACAGTTACTCCCCATGACACTAATCACAGTTTCTTTTCTCCCTCATTACTCAAGACTTCTCTTGTCTACTTGCAGCAGATCTGATCTCTATATGAGAGTGATAGCAGATAACATCAAGATTATTGGTTCTTTCATTTTTAGTTAAAATGTATATTCTTCTCTGATACGAATTTCCCCCTTTTTCTGTATCTCGGTCAAGTTATAAGTTTTATAGATTAGAAAGAAAATACTTAAAATATACATAACACATTTTCCTGTCTTTTGACAGACCTTTTCTGTTACTTACAGATTTACTTCAGATTACTGTTTCTTTCACATTTCTTGTTAGTACAGAAGTAAAGGCTTTTCTTTGGTAGAGTTTTTTATAATTATGATATTGAAAATAATTGTATTTAATGCAAATATACCTTAACAAAAATTTAAAATTAGAGATACGTTTTGTTAAAGTCAGTGTTTAAGCTATGGTGTGTCACCTTTACTCTATGTCTTGGTATTGAATGACCTAAACTTTTATTAAAGATTCAAGTTTCTTGTAGTTCGTTATTTCTTTGGCTAAGTCAAAGTAACAAAAATCTATGTGACACCTATGTGCTCCCTAATTCCTTACCCTGTCTTACAGTATAGTGCTTGTGCACTGAAGAGAGTGATTGCTTGCAAGTCCTGAGGAAAAAAAAAAATCTTAAATATGTCTGTATCTTCTGGTTGATATAGTGGAGTAGAAAATGTGGTGAAATATGTTGAAGGTAAGTTTTGTGGGGAGGACAACTGCATAGAAGAAGAAAAAGGAGGGTCGGGAGCAGAGGGGTCAGTCTGTCAGCAGCCAGTGCCGTTTCGAGGGATCTCTAGGTCCCCCCCCAATAACTGTGACACCAAACACTTCACCTCTACCATCAGCCAGGATTTCTTATGCATGTGATATACCGATACTTGTGAATACCTAGATAGTATGTGCAAGAGTTTGGGACGATCAGATTAACAGTTTTCATTTATGACTGCCAGTTTGCAAGCCTTTTCTCTGCAAATCTCAGACTACTCCACACCATAAATAAAATGTAGAGCACTCAGTAATATTGAGGTTTGAGCTAAAGTATTGCCTTTACTATGGCAGAGATAACGTTTCACTGTTGTTGATTTTTTGGTCTACTCTCTTTAAGGTGACTTGGGAAACAGGTGTCTAAAATTTGGGTAACACTCATCTGCCTCTAAACCTAAATCTTTAACATTGTTCTCATTTGCCCTGTCAGATGTGCCTTATCTTGCTTGAAGTTGGGGAAGAGGCTATTCACTGTAAGGCTGTTATTTGGAGCTGCCTCAATAAATTGTGGTCTCTGAGGTATCTCTACCATTTGCTATAGAGAAGCACATCTGCTTGCAGGACTTGGCATCGTGGGAGGTTTCTGCCTTGAAGTGTCCAAATCTGAAATCACTCTTTCATACCAACTTTAAATTAGTCAAGTTGCCTTTAAATAAAGATTGATGTGGGGCAAGTACAGTGGCAAAAGCACATAGGTAAGGAACATGGACAAAGACTTTAAAATTGGTCCTTGCAGAAAGGGCAAGTGGAAGAAATTCAGATAAATTGGATGGACATGAGAAAATGAACAAGGAGGACAATATCTCTAGGTACAAACAATGTCTTTTTAGTAATCAAAAAAGTCTGGATGAAACCCAAGAGGAACTAGAAGCCTGAATTCATTCAATATCCCTAAGAAGAGAAGAAAGGAGAGCAACAGAATAAAAATAGTTTGGTTTGGTTTGGCAAAGAAAGCTTTGGGAATTTTGGTGATCTTGAAGGTAAGAGCTTATCAGATGTAAATACAAAGGAAAAGAAGGTAAACAGAGCTAAAGGTCTGTCCAACAAATGGTGAGAGTACAAGCACTAACTAAGCATCTATAGTATAGCAGTGCAGGAAAAAAACTGTCTTGGCTAAATCATGGGCAAGATTTTCACTGAGACAAGAAGAAAGCCTCCAAAAATGTAAAGAAGGTCAAGTTATTAAGGAGGGACATAAAAAAAACTGAGTAACATTGGAAAAGTCATGCTGGAGAATGAGATGCACTTGGGAAAGCATGTCAAGTGTATCTATTTTAAAACTAAGAAAGCATTAGTTCACTAGTTAACGGAGATAGAAAGCTATCAATAGATTACCAGCAGTAAATTAGATTTACCAGGTAGATTAGAGAAATTATTTGTAAAAAGGCAGGCTCAGTCCAAGAAGATATACAGGGAACATGTGATAACCTTTGTGTTCTGCTAATGACTGGTAAATGTACCTGGGTCTTGTCCAGTCTTTTGCACTGCTCTTCAAGAAAGAAGGGGGGAAATGCTTGGAGTCTTTACAAGTTATAAAGTAACCAGCAAATACCACAAACATGATACAAAGGCCATATGGAAAGCTTGAAATTCTTGGGGTTGTTTAACTTTAAAAAAATCCATGAGAGGGAAGAACATAATAAAAAATACCTAAAGACATTAAAAAAAGAATTAAATAATCTATTTTTTCATGTTTCTGTTAAGTATGGGGAGTAATAAAGGGCAAAAAGTGAAGTAAGGAAGGTTGACTACATAGTTTGAAAACAGTAATACTGGAACTGGCTTCTGTGGAAGCCTGGAATTTGAATCACTGACAGTCCTAAGGACTATCCTACACTGACATCTGTCAGGACATTATAACTGAATTTACCTTCTTACCTGTCAGTGTATGTAGTCATGTCGACAGCTTCATGGACATTAAGACCATAAATGAATATTGAAAGACGTACATGCTGATGTCTCCAGTGCAACTGTTCCATTGCTGGGGACCCAGAAGGGCAACAGACCACAGAAAGTGCCCATACTCATATGGTCTCCCTGAACAGCCTTTCTTCTTGCTGCTGCCAGAGACAGAGCACTGGTCTTAGGCAGAATGATGTTTCTTATGTGGTTTCTGCTGATACACAAGATACTCTTGTGATTCACTTTCTGACACAGCATTGCCTCAATAGTAGCTTCTGATTATAAATAAACATACAGCGTGTAGGCAGAGATATTCTCCCGTGGATCATCCATATGCATGTGGTGGTAATAGCATTATATTTAATTTAACATTTAACATATGATATGATATGTAATGTGAATAAGATAATTAAGTGTAGTATTTATTGTATTAAATATATGTTATATATAAATATTTATTGCAATGTATAGGGCATGGCAAATATAGTGAAAAAGCAACAGCTCTAACGTGTAGAACCTGGCCATGTTCACTAGGTAGAATTTAGATGTTAGGTCAACACGCCCTGCCCGGTCACCTAGTCCCTTTTTTGCTCCCCTGAATGGGATAATTCTGAAAAATATATTTTAGTTGTAAAGCAGGATCACTTATCTTTCACTTAGGCTCTTCCATCTCTGATTAAAAGAAAGTATGATTTATCCCTATAGCAGCCTTCTTTCTGATATAATCCTGTGTAGGAGGCAGTTCCAGAAGGACATGCAGGTCTCTGCAGAACATGTATTTTCTGAAGTCCTTCATCTAATTATTTTATCATATAGTTTTATCTTTCAAAATGTCTTTTTAGGAAACAACCTAAAATAACAAAAACAGCCCAAAAAACCCAAAACAAAATCAAAAACTTTTCTAGAAGGTCCAAAACCTCCAATTTCTCTGAAAGTTACAGAACAGATTTCAGTGACACCCTCCCATTCAGTGTCATTATTAACCAGGGAAATAGGTAGGAATTGTTGTCCCTCTTTCATTCTTATTGTTTTTCAGTGCAGAGATGTCATGTTTTCCTTGATTTTGAATCATCTGGTGCTTTTACAGTGAAGTATACATCACTGCCCACCATCACTTTTGGAAGAATCACCTGACCAGCATTGAGCAAACTTTGTACATCCAAGAGCATTCACTTCCGTCAGCATTCACTTCTTACTAATCCCCATGCATTCAGATGAACATTAGATGTGTAGGTAGTTACAAAGGAAAATGTCTTATCAATGTTAAATGCTGCTCTAAAGAAATGATAGGGCAGCAAAGATGATTAAGGGATTGGAGCATCTCACTTGTGAGGAAAGGCTGAGAGAGCTGGGACTCTTTAGCCTGGAAAAGAGAAGGCTGAGGGGAGACTTTATTGATGTATACAACTATCTAAAGGGTGGGTTGAAGGAGGATGGAGCCAAACTCTTTTCAGTGGTTTCCAGTGACAGGACAAGGGGCAACAGGCACAAGATGGAACACAGGAAGTTCCATTTGAATATGAGAAAAAAGCTTTCCAGTGAGGGTGACAGAGCACTGGGAACACTGGCTGCCCAGGGTGGTTGTGGAGTCCTCTTCTCTGGAGACCTTCAAGACCCACCTGGATGCAGTCCTAAGTAATGTGCTGTAGGCAATCCTGGTTTAGCAGTGGAGTTGGACTAGATGATCTCTAGAGGTCCCTTCCAACTCTGGTAATTCCGTGATTCTGTGATCATCTTGCATTGGTCAGTATAACCTAGAGAAACACCCTGTTGCTGAACCTCTAAGAGAGAGGCAACAGAGGTGATATAGGGTCCACAGAAAGTTTTGATTTATCCTCCAGCCACATCCTGAGTGGGAATATAGACATTTCCTGAGCAGAAGCCTTACTGAGGTCTGGATATGCTTTGAGAGCATATTTTGTACAGCCTTGCTCTGTAGGTGAAAGGTATAAGCAGTTCAGGTGTTATATGCTTGCACTGATATCACAGCAAGAAAATTCCCTCCATACAACCTCCTGCACTACTACCAATCAAATCACAAGGAGCTATTCCACTGCTAATGTAAGATTTACTCTATTTTGCTTAATTTTTTTTTTTAAAAAAGTTCTACTGGCATTGATATTATTACTTTTGCTCATATAGTATATTTTTAAGAGAGTTCAAATAAAACATGTTAGTACATCTCTCAGGTAAGCTGGAATAGAGTTTCTGCTTTTTTCTCAAGTGGCTATGCCAACGTGCCACAGTTTTGCTCCTTCGTCTTCCAGTGGCGATTATTCACTTTTGGTGGTGATCATTCACTCACCAGAATAATTCCAATACAATCAGGTCTGGTTAAATTACATTTCCAGGGCAAAATCCCTGCCATTGAGCTGGCCTGACTACAACACCTTTACTTTTTCCAAAAGGAAAAATGGAATATGTTACTGAGCTTTGGGAACTTCTTGTGGGAAAACTTGTACTGCATTAGCTACCAAGCACAATAGCATCACCACCCACCCACAACTTCCAAGCAGACACTTTTAGAGAGAAGTTTGCGTGAGGTGGATCTGCAAACACCTGTTGGCTCTTAGCCTTCATTTCTGGCTGTTGATGCAGGTGAAAGTATTTGGCAACCTGCTATCAATTAACTATAGCGTACAAATCCCCTTCCTCTTTTCCCTTAAAATAAACGGGGGTTGAGAGTACTAGGTTTCATTTAGTTTTCCATTTCCCGTGATTTGTAGCATTTTTTATTATTATTATTATTTTCTAGTGTTGCTGTAGACTTAGTAAGAGAACTTCAGCTTACTGAAAATTGATTTAATTCTCTTAGTTAACATTTATGGATTCCTTCGCAGAAGCCTGTGACTGCTAGGTAAATACTACTATTTTATTCAGTGATTTTTTTAATATTTTTTTTTTTTTCACCTCAGTCAAATGGAGTAATCTTTTGAACTTCCTAACTAGCAGCTATACAAGCCTCTGCTTGCCTTTCAGTGTGCATGGGAACTTGTAAACTTTCCTCAGAGCCTGCGAAAAGGCGTCACTTTCAGAGGCTTAAAGCAATTGGACCTTAGGTTATGTTTACTTCTTTTTTTTCTTAAATTTTTATAAGACAATGTTTGGAGCGTGAAAAATAATCACAATTGCTTTTGTATGTTTCTGTGATTTGTTAATGATTGATGGTTGAATGACTTGGACTTTGGGTTTTCAACTTCTTGCTAAGAGGAAACCTAGCCTTTGATAAATTGAATTAGTCATCGCTTTATTGACCTTCTAGAACAGTATCATCAGAAGAGATAAGTGAATAGAAGTTAAACACTTTTCTCAGGCTTTGGCAAATTCTTAGTTTGAATTATTTTGAACATCGGTAACTAAAAGTATTGGCTAGAGAAAGCCTTTTCCTATAATCCAGCATTTGTTGGGTTGGTTTTTTTTTCTCTAATAATTAAACATGGGAATGCATCATGAACGTGTTTTGAAATCTCTAATTAACCTTTCCTTTCTCCCAAATCACACCTCACTTGGCAAGAAAATTCAAGCTGTAGAGAAAATCCTCTTTAAAACAAATATTTTGGGCATCTTTTGAATATGGAATAAAATCTAGCAAATTTTTAAAATATCTTTCACAGATTTCCAGTAAAGGCCATTTGGCAGGAATAGGTGTCAATGAAGATTTGGGATTAAATAACAATATAAACCATAATATCCTAGAGATTGAGGATTTAGTGTATTATTTTTTTTAATGGGGAAAAAAATCAACACACCTGATAATGAGAGAGAACTTTTTCTGTTAATTGGTCATTAGAAAGACAAATATGAAATAAACTTCAGTCAACGAATGAGCACTGACATGGCCTGGTGTACTTTTCCTGTGACAGCTTATCTTAAGTTTTCTCTACCTACTGCCTCTTGTGGTTTATGAGAAGTTAGTAGTAGACACACTGTCTGCCAATCATATTCTACAAGTGCAAGTGCTATCTGAGTTATATTTAATTACCCTTTCTGTGACACCCTTGTGAGCAGAGACCTGAAACACTTTACAAGGTCTATAATGAGTCTTAAGTTCTAATGTCACATATATGGATGCTCATGATCAATATCTGAACATGCAGTTTTAAGGAAGGTAAAAGAACCTATAACATATGCAAACTTTATATATCAGCTTCAAACTTACACTCTTTGGTAAGATTCAGATTGATTAAAAGTGCATTTTCTTTTAGATCGCTTGTGTTCCCGAATAGCCTGCAGCAAGCAAGACTTTATTGCACCAAGAATTTGCACAGGTAAGGAAGATCCATACAATGTACTGCCAAGATAAGGATTTAAAATCAAAGTATATATCCCTTATCTTGTACAACTGGAAAACACGTGTGACAATACATACTTTTATAAAACAAATAAAAACAATTTTTTTTTCTCATGTTAGAGAAAACATAGTCATGACATGACTGTTTGGCAAATAAAAGACTTTTAGTGGACATGGCTTTCCATTTACCTAATTTAACCCATTATTAGAAAAACAGTAGCTAAAATTGGAACCTTCTGATCTTTGAACTATTGTGTCATTCACACCTGGTCATCTAAGGACTCAGAACAACTCCAGTATACTGGAACTTATTAGTTGAAATTTCTGAGGCATTTGTTTTCTGGAACAGTCATCATTCTTGATTTTGTTTCTCTCTCTGTTCTACCTTAAAAAAAAAATGGCAAGAAATAGGATAGAATACAAGTTGTATCTATCATTCCCTGGGGCAGCTAACGGCTGAGGTACAAAACTTCAATTATTCATCAAAATTAAATGTCTACAGTTAGTTTTGAATCCTACATTTGGGCCTGTCTGTGAACACAGTGAAGTACTAATAATGGTTTTAACTTGGGCCCAATGCTCTAGGAAGCTTCTGAGTAGGGCCATAGCACAAAAACTATACCAGAAAGTGCATTGATTTGCTGGGATTTCACATTTAACACGGAGATTTTCATTACTTCGCTAATTTTAACAACAAAAAAGGGAGTGGACTTTGAGAAGAATTCATGGAAAAATACACTCTTTTCTGGAATTTAGGTGAGGTGTATTTAGAAAGAAAAGTACTTCAGAAGACATATTAAGTGATATCTGGATGGGCCTTATTCACACTTCTCCCAGCTTCAGAGAAGGCTTTTCAAGGAAAAATATAAAATTTTATTTTAGTTATTTTGCTACCTATATCACAATTTGAATTTTTCAAGAAATGTTATTTTGGTAATAAAAATTCAGTTTTAGTCCTTTTCACTCAGTTTTTCCTATATCATCTTAAAGATATAGTAATGTATTTTTTCTATTGACTTGGTGTACAGTGAAGGATTTTCTGGCTTTATTGTTGTTTTTCTAGGTTTTTTTCTGTCAGTGGTAGTATTTCTAAAGCTGACCTGCTTGCCTAGGTAGCTGATGGAGATTTGCATTGTTTTTAACTGTTCTTTGGTGAAAGATGCATAAGCACAGAAAACACACCTCTATATTTCAATGGCTGAAATTTGCAGATGGAACACTTCTTTTCAGCTGAACGTCAGCATGTGCAGGTTATCCCACAAGAAGGTCTAAGAATAAGGAGCTATTTAAGCAGAGAACTGTGTTAACCATCAGTGGGCACATGAGCACATACTTGGTTACTGGCTGGGGTTTCTTGGGGTGAGGGAAGGCTTGTTGGGTTTTATTTTGTTTGGGATGAAATACTTTATTTTCTGCATGCTGTCCAGACAGAAACAACCACTCTTTGTGAGACTGGATGGGAACAATCTGTTCTCTGGTTTTACAAAAGATAAAGGGTCTAACAGGACTAAAATTACTGGGGTGAGAAAGTCCTTCTGGTCATGACTTACCAGAGAAAAAGTTTGCCTCTCCTGGAATTTAGAGAGGATTTGCTGGTTATTGACTTTGTATATGAAATCTGTTAGGAGTACAGAAACTTAGGATAGGTTTGCAACATACAAGGCTTAAATAAAGTTGGCCCCAGTTTTTGGCTTACTTCAAAATAAAAAGCAAACAGGTTTCAAAAGTTGAAGGCAAAAAATGAAACTACAGAAAAAAACCCCCAAACATTTACATCTTGGCTCTGTGGAAACTGACTTGCAAAACATTTCAATCTGGAATGGTCCTATAGGCGCGAATATAATATTTGTAGTAATAGTGGTGTATAGAATGAAATGGTATTCTTGTCAGGGAACCCTGAGGAGTTTTGATGTAGAGCAAAAAAATAAAAACTAGCAAAATAAACTGTGTAAACAAGACAAATGTTATAAGCAGCATAACAGAAATTGCATTCTGTTTTAAAAGCAGAATCTAGGAACCTGGCAGATGAGTACGGCAAGTCTGCCTGTGTATTAATGAACTGTACAGGATGATGAAGAGATGTGATTGAATGAGGGATGAAATAACACAAGAAGACCTAATGAAATTAATAGAAACAGTAGCTAACTCTTACAAGAAAAGAAGATGCTTCTGTTTAGAGCATGAAGCAGGTTATAAGCTCTAGATACATTCTCTTTAGAAGTATGTTAGTTGATTCATTTGAAAAATCAAATGTAGAGCAGTTCGGTAGCCTCCCTGAGCTCAGATCACACCCTGATTAAGAAATAGGTGCATCTAACTGACCTGGTGGTTCATGTCTTTTAAGCTAAAAATGTGAGTATTCCTTCCCAGGCAGATGCTCTGAATACCTGCTTGACCTTTTCTATTCATATTAATAATGTACTTTATCCATAAAAACAAGGAGTGTTGAAAGATGCAGTAGACATGCAGAGTTAGTCATGCATGTAGACTAAGCTTCACATCACTAATTCAATTTGTTTGTATAATTTTAGCAGTGCTTCAGAGCAAATATTTCAACTGATAAATTACCCAAAATAATATCTGAAATGTGTCAACAGCAGCTGAGCACATCCATTATGGTAGCTATTATTCTTTCTGTATGACTGTGTCTTTCACTACCAAAATTTATGTCTCCTGTATGATACTAGGAGGGAATAACATGAAATAAAATAGTATCTAGTAAAAATATTAGAAATATACTACACACAGTTTAGCTCTCACACCAGGCCAAATTAGGAGAACCTCCATAGGTAAAAACTGGAGGTTAAAATTTGAAAGCAGGATGAAAATTAGATGGATTTAAGATAAATAATTGAAGATACACTTACTGGTAAGGACAATTTGCTAGATCCAGCTTAAGAGCTAGTAGGATTCCTGGATTTCAAGCGGAGGCTTGAATGCTGCTGAACCCCTTGAAGGTAAGTGCTTCTGACCATGAAGCAAGATGAATTTGACCCCCAAGTGCCAGAGTTCTGGTCTAGACTGTTACCTAATACTTCTCAATTACTGTCAACTTCATTGTCTTTAATATAATTAGAAGTCTCCAATATGGTAATAAAATAAGACACAGATTATAATCAAGGTACGCTAAGCACTGATTTGTTTTCTGTTCTCTCCCCACAATATTTAATAACTACAGACAAGTTAAATTTATCAGACCGTATCTTACCGTAAACTTGACAGTTGCTCTGAGCCAGCATTACTAGAAGAAAGTACAGTACTATGCTTTGTATCGCCGTGACTAGAGGAGCCTTCATTCTCTGTGCATGGTAGAGAGAAGAGATTCATGTGTGTTTAATAAGTGCAATTGAGACAGCTTCTTGCGTTCTGTTATGTTTACCCGGGGTATATGCCTGAGCTGATACCTTTTTCTTGCTCTTCTGTCAAGACAGTGTAGGAAGGGGTGGGGAAGCAACATATCTGCAAAAAATCTCACTGGTTGCACAGTTGTCTTTTTGTGTGTGTGGTTGAAACCTGAACTGCTTGATCGTTTTGCATCATCTCAGAACTTCTCTGCAGTTCAAGGCAAAACATATTTCACTCTTCTGTGGCTCCCTTTACAGTGTAACAAACATAGCTGCAGGTGTGTGGCTTTTTTGTTAAGATGCCCCTGTAGTTGAGGTTTTGATTTTTACAAAACCAGTGACACCGCAAAGGGAAGGAATGCACAACAGTATTTTAAACTCATTTGGTTGTTGTGTATTACTCTAATTCAACATCAACAAACTAAGAAGCCCAAAAAATTCACTCCTCACAGACTGGTAGATGTCAGAAACGTGTGTCTGAATAGTCTTAATTTGCATTGGGTTAGTCTACAATAGTCTGCACTGTAAGAGATGATTGCTTCTACTGTTTAGTCTTAGCATCCTCATAATGTAAGACCAAGCATTTGGATTTTGTGGGTTCTTTTTCAGCATGTCCTCAACACCTTTTTGACCAAAGATTTCTAAAATGTTGAACCTTCTTGTCCTGAGTTGAGAGGTTCAGGACTAATTTATCTTCTGTTGCTGGGGAGAACTGCACTTTTAGAAGACTGTAGTGTCTGAATTCATGAAAATATTTACTTTATGACCAGCCAGGCTCTGTGAGATTCAAGGTCTCAGTGTTTTTGAGCCTTGCCAGGTGCAGGGATGAGGAGGAGCAAGGCCTGAGCATTTGACCCAAGCTGGCCAACAGGATTATATTGTGCCATGAATGGCACATACAATATAAATCAGAAAAGTTTGCTGTGTAGCTGGCTCTCCCTTGGTGACAGTAATCCAGACAACTCCTTGCCCTGGTGCTGGACCCCCGAGGACTCCCTTTCTCCCGAAGCCGTTGCACTCGCAGTGTCCGACATTTGCTGTCCCTGCTGGGAGTGCACAGCTGCCTGCTGATAGAATTGGCTGAGTATAATTCTTGTGTGTCTTATATCAGTGTTGGGATTAATACTGGTTCTTTAGTATTGTTGTTAGTTATTTAATCTTATTCTAGTAAATCTATTTACTTTTCAACTCTCCTGTTTCTTTGTGTTCCCTGATTCCCCTTTCCTGGGTGGGGAGGGGTCATTGGGTGACAGAATAATTGTCTACACGACAATAAATTGTTATGGGTTTTCTCAAACCATAACACTTTCCAAAAAATTCTGCCAATGCAGAGAGTTTCTTTATAATGTTAGAACCAAACTAAGGTTGAACAGGAACTTTGTAGGTAGCAATTATCACTTCTCCCTATGCAAATACAAGCACAAATAGAAACTAGGAAAGAAATGAATGCAGTTATGAAATCCTGTGTTAAAATAGGGAGGTTTACACCTGATGTTAGGAAACATTCTTTACCAAGAGGGTAGTTAAACATTGGAACAAGCTTCCTAAAGAAGTGATCCATGTTCCAAGCCTATTGGTGTTTAAAAGGCATTTTGACAATGTCCTTAAAAATGTTCTCTAACTTGTGGTCAGGCACTCGGACCAAATAATCGATGTAGGTACCTTCCAACTGAACTATTCTATTCTAAATATTTCAAGCCTCCTAGGCAAAATACATGCATACTATAAGCTAACAAAAAATCTAAATGATCAGTATTTTTTCAGAGTAATATTTTGGAGAAAATAATTGAACTGCTTTCAAAAATGTTGTGGTTGGAAGTGTCTGGTGAGGTATGTGATGATCAGGAGAATCATACTGATGTTTGTGAGAAGGTGAAATAGCCTTACAATCCAGTCTAAATGGAAAATCTTTATGAAAGAAAACACCTTGAGTGTAATTGCAGGCACAGCAGGCTTCCACTTGAGACAAAATACTAGTACTGCACATTGCATCTTTGTATAATGAAGACATCTAGTGGTTGAATTCATAGGTATCTTAGGGAATAAAACTGGTCATTAAGGGGTGTGTTTCTTGGCAGTGTAATTTCTGCTTGTGTTGATGTTGCGATAAGCAATGTTTATGCTAGGAATGTAATCAGTAGTCTCTGTATCTTCAATAGAAGAGCTGTTTTGGGCTGAGTCCTTTGCTACTGACTGAAGCTTTTTAATAAGACAGCTTTTGTCTGTTCTGTACAGTGTTTTGAAATTGGTTTTCTGGGTGGATAATCCCTTTTGGTAACTTTGTAGAAGTATCCTGAACTGTAGGACAGGTACTGTCATACGTTACTGTGTCGGATGAGGTGGGTCAGAGTGGCAGGAAGGAGTACGTATTTCCTGTACTGCATACTGTATGTGGCTTGTGAGGATTCTTTACTTTGTACTTTCAATAGTAAGACTCTTGAGTACTCATCTATGACACCGGAGCCTTTTTCTTAAAAAGGTTTTTGGCAAATCTAGCTTCTACTATCGCTGCTGATGCTTCATGATTTCCTTTATCTCCTTTCTGCTCAAGAGTACGGTTGTGTGTGTTTTTGGTCGGGTGTTTTGAGAACCTGCTGGAAAGTGGCAAACAATCTGAAAACTTCCTTGTTTTTTGTTTAGACTTGATTACTTCCTTGAGACGTTCCTGGGAACTTTTTTATTTTTGTGATACTATTAAGTTATAAATGAAATCTTTTAGATTTCCAAATGGTATTTACATTCTAATTTTTTGATGAAAATCAGTCTTCAATTTGAGACAATAAAATATTCTAGTTTTGTTTTAAAAGCGGGTTTCAAAGGAGAGTAAATATTTAGTAAATGTAAAATAACTATTTATCAAATAGAGGAACTAGAGTCCTAATCTAAAACTGTATAACTAGGAGAGGGAGGAGCCTATGCATTTAATTAAAGATGACATATCAATTCTAGATGGCAGAAGATGTCACTAGATGGCACTGATTTCCACTCTCTGTAGTAACTCAGGGACTTCTTTGCTATATGCAAATCAGCTCGGCTGAATCCTAACTGATGCCAAATATTTAAAGCACTAAGAAAATTCAATGCAATTCAAACACAACGATTAGTTTAGTTCTGAGCATGTTGGATACTGTTTTCAGGAAGAGGCTCAAAAAAAAAAATAGTAGTAAAATAGTCTTAAACACCTGAGGATTGCTATTAATAGAAATTCTCTTTGCTTGATTCAGCCCACTATGCCATATCTGCTGATTCTTTGTGGAAATAAAGTAGGGGGGGGGAAACAAACACAAAACAAACAGCTATGTAATGTTCCTTCTATTTCACTTCACTTTTTCTTCTGACAAGACCAGGTTGTGTTTTGGGGATTGCATCTTCCCTGTTCACAGGTGGTTAGGTATTGGCCTCCAACCACATAGAGAGAGAGAGCGTTTAGATAGAGGGCTCCAGCAAGTCTGCTGAAAATTGTCTTCACTGTACTACATGAAAAAGATTCAGTATCTGCAAAGAAAAATAATTTAGAGTCTCCCATCCAGTTTCTTGTCTGTCACTACTGATCATGCAGCTTGCAGTACTATGTGCTGCTGCACGAGCTATGGCTGGCCCGTGCAGCCTGTTCTCATGTCTTACTAGCATAGCTCCCTCTTAAAGGAGGGATGTGTTACTTTGCATGTGCAAATTCTTTCCTTTTTCCAAAAAATGAGTCTCTGCATCGCCCTGCTTTTCCCAAAGCAGTTTCTTTTTAATGAGATGAACTAAGCTTTAAGTCAACAAACACACCTTGCAGCAGGTTCTGAAGTGCAGACTGAGCATGGGCCTGGATGCTCTCACAAGAGCTGTCAGTCCATTCAATATAGAGGTGGTTAAGAATCTACTCAGGGGCTTGCTGTATATAAAAGAGTTCCCAAAGTAAGCATGGGGATTGTAGTTATTGGATTCATCTTATGGTAACGGCAGGCTTAAGAAATAAGGGGAAGGAGGAAGCAATTTAAAGCTAATTACAAAAGAATTGAGGTAAGGAAGTCTCATTTACTGTGGTGAAATCTAATACTGAATTTGGGAACTATTCTGTAGACTGAGGGACAGATTAAAAAAAACATCGGAGCAATATTCAACACCCCCTACCCGAAATAACTTCTACAGTGCCCAATTATTTTTCCTCCATCTTTGAACAGAACTGTTGAATGCTACTCTACTGGTTGGAAGAAAATAGAAGACTTTCTTATTTTCCTCAGGGACACAATAATTCTTAGAAGGATCATCTAGGAGGAAACAGTAAAAGTATCCACTGAAGGACAGCAGAAAACTCCTAATGAATGTGTACTCATGTTTTAATGTGTTCATGGAGCACACATAACATGAGAGTACTAGTCACTCCACTGCACTTAACTAGTCCTCTGCTTTTACTCCCCTTCCTGTGCACTACTAGACAGGAGAGGACACAGAGAGAGCTAAGTACTTAGATACACCTAAAGCATGAATGAATTTCAATTGTTTGTGCTTGTTTAGCTCAGCTGAGCACAGGCCTCACATAGCAACTGAGGGCCAGTAATGCTCCTCATGTCCTTCTCTAGGTCTAGCAGAAATCTAGCAAAATAGATGTTCTTTCGCAAGAATAAATCTTCCAAAGTTTTTTGGCTTCTGAAAGTGAGCATGGAGTTAGGAAAATCAAAAGCTAAATTCAAATGATAAACAATTTCTGAATAGCTGTTTTATACTTATTTTTCTATTTTATAGACTAGAACTGTATTAGCATATGAAATATATAACAACTAGCTCCAGGGGCAACTCTGGTCTTGAGGCTGCCCTCTGTCAAGCTGTCAAGCCTGAGTGACAGCTGCAGTGGCTTTCTGTATGCTACCTCACAGCCTGCACCTCATGCTTGTACTTGAGATGTGCTAAAAACAAATTCTAAACGTCTTGCAAAAAGAGAAAAGCAGTGGAGGAAAAAAAAAAAAAAAAAAAGAAATCATAACCTGACTTAATGAGAACTGCCACGGATTCTGCCCTTAGATCTTTGCTGTCCAGCCCATACAAATGACAAACGTCAAACCTAACGATCAGTATAAACATGTCCTAAAAGCAGTTACATGTACTCCATCACACTGGATATGGATTAAACAGTATGATTCACTTGGGAAAGTAAAATGTCATTGTAAGAATTTAGTGTGGCCTAATTACTAAACTTTATATACGTACTTCACCTGACTCTGCATCAGCTTCCACACAAATCCTTACTGATGTGTTGATTTTGCAAGCATGCAGATGCTGTTTCAAAGAGGAATTGTCCACACAAGAAAACTTTACGAAAGGGTGTGTTTATTTCTATTCTGCTTTCCTATTTGGTATAAAGGCAACAAAAAGGAACTTGGTATTAATAAGCTGTGACTTGAAAATGAGAAAGTAAAGATTAATACCCTCATGAAACAAGAGGTTGCACGAGTTTATCAATAATCCATCATAAGATGTCAAGCCAGGTAAGATTTCAGGAAAAGGAACGTGTAAACAATCAAACCTACACTTGATAACCTTGACGGGCAGATCTTACGTTCTCAGTTTTCATAAAGTCCCTAAGGGGGACAGAGATCAAACTATGACCCTTTTGCAGATAGTTTGGAAAGACCTGATTCTTCCACATTGCAGAAGCCCTTCCTGAAAAGACTTGAAGCATTGGGCAGCCGCAAAATCCCAGACCTACAAATCATGCATTTAGACATTGCAGAAAATAACAATTATTTCACTTGCTCTTCAGCTGCAACAGAAGGGATAACTAGGGAATTTCTGCCACCATGAGGAAGGTCACATACATGACAGGAAATGGGTTCTGTATAAGTAGTCCTGAAACAGATTTCAATGTGGTTGTACAGATACATTAACAAAAGGCTTCAATGCAGAGTTTGATATTACCTTCAGCTAGCACGTACATTCTTTAATTTTTCCTGTCACCACCCATTTCTATCTTACACTATCATTATATGTGACCTACTACATGTTCTTCATACACTAGCTTTGCGAAGTAAGAAATTGTGCATAAATTATATGAGAAAGGAATTCCTTTATATATATATATTTTTTTTTTCCTGAAAAAGGGCCTTTTTTCCATTACCAAGTGAAAACATTATTGGAAAAGAAATACTTTATTTTGTAATGTTTTAATATAAAAACTTGTATCACTGATTTTACTGTTTTAACAGGAAGTCTTGTAGCACTGCAGGACAAGGTATTTTCAGTCCTGCTCTAGTATCAAACCGTAAGTTCATTGCTTGTTTCAATAAAGCCGTTTCTGTGGCCACAGCAAAACATCTTTACCACCAAATCAAAAATAAAGCATCTTCACTAGCCCCAAAGAGTCTAAATTCTAACAGTATTATTACAATGAGAAGCTTTGTTAAAAAAAATTTATTTTGAAAGTTAGACACAACCTTAAAATTGTACAAAGACAACAAGCAAATTACACAGTTAGCAGTGAATACAATGTGAACACACCAACAGTGAGTCTCGCCTCTCTTTATATGTAAATAGAGATTATCCTTGCCAAACTTCCAGCCTTTTTATTCTCTTTTTCTGTTTTTTCTTTCTTTTTTTTTCTTTTTCCTGCAAACCAGTTCGTTATGCTGCAAAACCTAGCAGGGAGCATTTCACTGTTCAGTTCAACAGAATTGCTAAAAGGGGCTCTGGCTAAAAATAGTCCATCATGAGAATATCCCATACTTTGCAGAACCAAGTTTCTCTCCCAATTGAAAAACAGCTTTCCTTTTCATTATGGCGAATGTTTCATCTCCTCTAGAGACCTGTCAAATTACAGGCTTCAAAACGCTTAAAAATATTAGAACTTGCTCATGTTTTTTCAAGAACATGCAAGCCGAAATCAACGTGATGCATAAAGTAAGTAGTCAAAAACCAGACACCGTTCCTGTTTGCATTTTACTCTTTGAAAGTGTTGTTTCAAGAAAAGCACTTTGGAGTAATTTTAGCTGTGAGTTGGCTAAATTAATACAAGCACATGGTCAGAGAAGAAAAGATTTCTTTTTTTTTTCTTTTATATTACACTTAGAGCTTAAAATTCATGAATAAAACCACCTAGCAAAAAGTATTCTGTATAGCTTGTCCCTACATATGTATGTAAAATGAAAAGCAGACGTTGTTACCATCCCTTCTGAGAGTACTCTTTACAGGAAATATTTAGAAAAATAATACATCATTCTTGCAAGAAAAAAGGAAAACCCCATGGAGACTGGTAAACAACTTGGAAACACCCTCTGTTCTAGCGTTTTGTTACTACTTAGGTTTAGGTATACCAGAAAACTTCCACTGCAAACAATCTTTCCTAAGATCAACAGCAATTAAAGTTATCCTTTATCCAACTGTAGCCACACAGGCAACGTTATGCTCTGGACTTGAGTGTTGGCAGGACTCTGTACCAAGACCGAGTGGAACTGTTTCTAAAGGAAATCAGTGTGTTGTCTTGATGATATGGGTTATGCCCATGAATATAACCTTACTTACCCAGTATTCTTTCCAGATTACCTGGAAGTGCTTTCCTTTTCATTGCTTTACTCTGTTACGAATGTTTGTTGCAACGGATCAGCATCTTGATTTTTCAAAAAGCTTCAAAAAAGCTGTGTGTTTTTTTAACAATTCTTCCTTTATTAAGACACAACTGTCCTACAAACTGCTGTACGCTGGAATTAAGTCAGTTTCATTCAAAATCCCGATGACCAGTTTTTGCTTCCAATTTGTTGTGAGTTGGTAGCCTATGGCTGCACTGACACGGTTCCTCACCAGGCTTGTACCCTCTGCAGTAATTCTGCTTAAAAAATAAATTGGTACTAGAATAATTACCAAAAATACATTCAGAATTGTATTAATGCTGTAAATTGAGGTGCTGTACAGAGACTGCTTTATAAGTAGAGTAAGTTTTTGAGAACCTAAGTGTTCTAATATTGCTTTGCCTTATTGAAAATTGCTGGTTTTATTTTTTTTAATAAAAGCTGTTGATGATGCTTTTATTTTTATGTAAAACCATATAAATGAAAGTAACTTGATTTTTTTTTTTTTCAGTTGTACAAGAGCATATTTAACGTTAGTATTAAGCTTCTAAAAACGTTTGTCGGTTTGCTAGTCAAGGGAAAAACATACAGCATTGAATCCCATGTAAAATGGTTAAGGGGCACAGCCTGTGAAATTCCATGCAAGCAAAAGCTGAGTTAACTAGCCCAAATTCATACCATTTAATCATACCATTGTCTCTAGATGCTTTTGTTTACTGGAAGCCTGTTTTCTCGATACTCCATTGTTTTCTATTTGTTTCAATTCTAAGATTGCATTCACAAGGTAAAAAAAAAAAAAAAAAGGAAAGGATGTTGTTTCACTGTAATGAAACAGCAGCTGTAAAAGAACACTTTCAATTATTATCAGGACAGAAAAGGCTATTGGCAGTGTACCTCTTACTTGGCTAAGATTGATTAAACAGTTCTAGTTCAAGGCAGTTCATGATCTTAAGCTAAACCCAAGCTTGTGCAACAGCAAACAATATTCTGGAAGGCATATTTTGATACCTAGGATTAGAAAAAAAAAAAAATTCTACTGTTATTTCTGTCTGAAGTTCTAAAACAGCCATCAGTATCATTGACAGGATTGCTATGACCACATGGAGTCTCTCTGGCTTTAACAAGGACCAAAGGTGCAGCAGTGTTCCTAGTACTTGTGTACTCCTACAGACGGATAGGAAGCCACCTGCTCCTTAGTTTTGTTCGTTTATTCAAACAGGTCTCATAGCAGAAGGCTACAAAACAAGGTTATAACGTGACCCAAGTGCATTTCTGTAGATGCCAACTGCACAAAACCCAGTTGTTATTAAGTATGTAAGTCTCTCTCAATCCAGCAAAAGAGACTGTTCTGGAAATAGGCAGAGAATAGCTACAGAAACAAAGAAATAAGCAGGTTTTGTCTCCTTTAGGCAATTACTTAGTATTGCTGTAAATATCTAGAGTAAAAGAAATACTGAGAAACAGATACTGTGAAACTCTACTGGAGAGAAGAAGCTGAACAGAACAACTGCCTCCACCTGAAGGAGTTAAAGCACATTTACACCATTGTATCCACAGAGTGGAAGATTTCTGTGCTCTTAGAAGACACTTGGCACCTGCCTGAACTCACAGAATCTCAAGGAAACCTAGAACAAGCAGAAGTAGGTTGTATTCCAGCACTTTGCACAATCCTCCCTCATTTAATTCAAAAACTTCATACAGCATTTACATCAAGGGGACTGTTTGGCATAATAATTTGCAATAGTTCAGTAATTGCTTACTAGGTTTCAGAGAGGGTAATGTTACTGAAATTCTGCAACTTCCCACTTTACTTTTTGCCAGTTCAGTAGATGTGATCTTGTTACAGAGTAAGAAATAGAGCCCAGGTCTGTAACTCCAGTATAGCTTCAAAGTATACGCATTTTCTTGTTTGTGCTTACAGACAATGAATAGCTTTTGCAGTAACTACTTTGAAAACTATTTTATTCACTTTCCCTACTCTGATTAAAAGGCTGAGGACAAGGCCAGAGATGTAGAGGATCTTGAGGGAAAGATGGAAGAGTCTGTTCTCCTGTGCACTGTAAAAAAAAAAAGTTTTCTCAACTCTGCAATTTAGTGCCTCCCCAACTCTCAATTCAGATTTAGCATCCTTTGTCCTGCTAGTAAGAAAAAGGCATTAATCCTCTCTATTAAAGTCTTGGCCCAGTAAAAGTTTTGCTTCCCTGCAGTTGCACTGCAAGCCACACTCAGCTACTGGTTTGTCTACTCAGCTTTCAAAGATTGGCACTGAAACTGAAGGGGACATGTTAAACCAAGACAATGAAACAACTAATTTAAAAGAGTGGGCATGGTAAACCTGCAGAACTCCCAGCTTTGTGAGAATAGTACAGTTCAGGGGTCAATATAAGAAACTGGCTAATGAAGCAAGGTAAAGGATACATCCACAGTTGCATCAAATAGAATATGATCCTGGGTTGCATCAAAAGAAGTGTGAGCAGCAGGTCACGGGAGGTGATTCTCCCCCTCTACTCTGTGCTTGTGAGACCCCACTTGGAGTCCTGTGTCCAGTTCTGGAGTCCTCAACATAGAAAGGACATTGAACTACTGGAACAGGTCCAGCGCAGGGCCACCAAGATGATTAGAGGGATGCAGCACCTCTCCTATGAGGACAGGCTGAGAGAGCTGGGGCTGTTCAGCCTGGAGGAGGCTCCGGGGAGACCTGATAGCAGCCTTCCAGTACCTGAAGGGAGCTACAGGAGAGCTGGGGAGGGACTCTTTGTCAGGAAGTCTAGTGACAGGACGAGGGGTAATGGTTTTAAATTGGAAGAGGGGAGATTTAGATTAGATATTAGGAAGAAGTTCTTTGCTGTGAGGGTGGTGAGGCACTGGAACAGGTTGCCCAGGGAAGTTGTTGATGCCCCATCCTTGGAAGTGTTTAAGGCCAGGCTGGATGGGGCTTTGAGCAACCTGCTCTAGTGAGAGGTGTCCCTGCCCATGGCAGGGGGGTTGGAACTTGATGATCTTGAAGGTCCCTTCCAACTCTAACCATTCTATGATTCTATGAAGATTATTCTAGAATAATTTTTTTTGCCATTTTAGAATACAAACCAAACTTGAATAGGAATTTGCAATAATCCTCCCCCAACAGAGCAGTCACATTTTAACTAACCATTCTACAGCTTCTTGCATTTCAAATGTGCAGCACTTCTTGGTCGCTCGTGGACAAGATACCGGACAAAGCAATCCACTGACATGATTAACAATCCCTATCGCATCATCTTCCTCCTATATTTAGGTAGGTGAGATCCTCCATCCAAGTGCCTTTTCTTAGCATCAGTTACAGCCGGACTGAATATAGGTGAAATGTATGCCAGGTATGTTCCCCTACATTCCTCATGAGTTCTACATCAATGTAGTTCTGAAGTCTACAGCAGGGTTAGCAACAGTTTGTGGCATACCACTAAGTTCAGAAATAGATTGTCATTTCTACAATAATACAAAATAGTTTGTAAAACCAATATGTAACACTGTATATATGCATGAATATAAAAATAAACCACACCATCAATATGTAAAACTTCACAACAATGATGAAAAGAGTTTTCTTCTCAACGGTCTTCAGTATTGATGAGTTGGTTCTCATTGTCATACCCATCGGGCAGGTACGCTTTCCTTAGCTGGTCTGACTTAGGTATCGAACTGCCGTTCTTGACGTAGCGGGACAGGAAGGCTCGCACAGAGGGATGATCAGCTTTCTCAAGTGGAATATTAGCTTCCAGGCACATTTTCACAAAGTCCTGGATGACGCTGGTTTTCTCTGTCTGGGCAGTACTGTTGCACTGCAGGGAGGCAGTCAGAGTCCTCTGCTTCTTCCTGACGTTCTGTTCTTCAAACTCCGCCTTTCGCTTCGTGTGTGTTTTAGACTTGAGGTGGTCGTTGATCGCAGACTTGCGAACGTGATTCAGGACCACGTTGCAGGAGGTGCAAAAGAGTTTCCCTCCATCTTCGTGCAGCTCGCTGCCAAACTCAGTTACCCGATCCTGAGGAGTTACGTACAAAGCAGTCTTCGATCGGTTACGCGAGGGAGCGGACTTCACTCCAAACCGTTCCATTGTTGCCTTGAATAAACTTTACCTGAAAGCTAGGGGAAAAAAATACTGTTAAAGTGTGCTAATGATTTCAAACAAATAGTTCTGGATGCAGTCTATTTAATACCAAATATAGTGCTTATTCACATCTAAAAGATAATTACACGCAAGATCTAGGTGTGAAGCTGTTATTGAAAGAATTCCAAAGAACGCAGGAGACTGAAGTTCCTCATGGGTGACAGAAAAATACTTTTCTAGTTTCTACAACTACAAAGCTCAACCTGCTCATCACTCAAAGTCAAATAGAAAGGTCTTTGGCTTTTTGATGGATTTTTTATTCTTTGCTCTTTAGGGTAAAGCCTGCTTTCTTCTTGTTGTCTTCAACATAGTTTTACAGTTTCTTACTTCTGTTGAGATTTTGTGTAATTCCTGAAAATGTGTATTAGCTTTGTTAGCATAAACTTAGTTGTCCAAATCCTGGGCTAGAAGGCCTTTACTGTCACTTAAAGCCAGCAAAAAAACCACAAACAAAACCAAACCAAACCTGAGCTTTGTCAGCACTCATTTGGGAACACCTCTCACTTTCACCCCAGCTCAAACTGTAACTATTAGATCAAACCGTAACTTGGAGTCAAAAGCAAACCACCACATGATTTTGTTGTTGTACCTGGAGACCTGGGAAACAGCCTAATGTGTACACAAAACTGCAAACATTTCAATGCAAAATAAGAACCTGTATTTTCTAAGACAACCTCTCTGAGGAAGGTTAACTAAGGGAACTGGACAATTTCTAACACCATTCTAAATTATATGTTACCAGAGCATGCAATAACCTAGTCATGTGTACTAAAATCAAACAGGACCTTTTGTTGTTGTTGTTGAGAAATAGATTAGCTGGTGTAAATCTCAGCCAAGATAATTTAAGTCCTTTTCAAAGTAAAGTTGAAGTCAAGAAAAAGCTCTGTTCAGGTTTGAGGTTGCTTGAGTAAAATGGTCATTCATTACACCAACTACCTACCTCCTTATCAAAAATATGGCAACAGATGTTGTTTATTAAAAATATACATTTTGGCACATACTTTGAGGAAACATAATGCTCAATGTATCGAGCATTTGTAAACAGGTATGAACGACTTTGAAGAACTTTATATCACCTGTGCTTACAAAGCAGACTGAGAGATCAGAACACCACTTGATGTATTAATATTCTCTGTGATTAGTTAGAAATGCTGAGTTTGCTGTTGCAACATTTTAAAAGACCTTCTGCCTTTAAAAGACCAGAGTTTCCAAACTTAACTATTAATTGAGCTTGTCCAGTTCTAAGGACTGAATGGAGTTTCTGCCTTTTGCTTGCCCTGGTAAGAGCAGAGGAATGAAGACTTCAGTACTCACAATTGCCTTTTCCTTAAACCATTCTTACAATAAGAAGTGACAACCCTTTGAAAAAAAAGGAGACGACGATCTCGCTGTTAGCCAATTTCCTACTTAATTTTTTGCACTTAATCTTGATTTTTCTGCTGTTTTCCAGAACTCTTAAGTCCTGACCGACCCTGCACAAGACGACAGACTCAGGTAAACAATCTTTTTTTCACTCTTTTTGTTGCTTTAGCTTTATGCAACATATTCCCAGGAGCTTCCTCAGCGATCGTTTCCTGAAATCAAGCGGAAAACCTGAACCTGACGTAAACTTGTTGACTGGGCTGCTGAAACGTCAAAACAAACCCCCTACCCAAGTGGGGCGTTAGCAAAATTTGGGATAACTCTGTCCGGCAGCACAACCACCGAAACGGGGACTTTCGCCGTGGTTGTGATGTTTTGTGTCTCAAGCTGTGGCAGGGAGCCTTTGACGCTCACTAATGCCTCGGCTTCTACCGGGGAGCTGAGGGGAAGGCGCTGGGCCGGGCAGGACCGGCCGACCCGAGGTGTGCCGGCAGCCCCGGGGCGGGCCGATNNCGGCCCGATGGGGCCCCCCGCGCCAGGCTCTCCACGGAGAGCCCCCGCCGGCCTTCGGGGCGGGGAGAAGCAGGGGTCCGGACCGCCGAGGGCCACACGGGTCTCTCCAAAACTCCCCGCGTTTATTCCCGGGTCTCCGGTAGCCATTTAACCGGGGAGGGCCGGGGCCCGCCGCCCCACCCCGCTTTCCCTCCCCTCCCCAGCCCCGGAGGGCCGAGGGTCCGGTGCGGTGCGCAGGCCCCGGCACACAGGTGCGGCCATTCCGCTCCCGCCGCCC
>VXBW01001859.1:117759-152582 GCA_013400375.1 Thinocorus orbignyianus
CCAACAACAACAACCCTATAGGTTATACCAGGCTTTTATTTTGCTACTTTTTAGACCTTTGGGGTCCATATTTGCTCCCCATACAGCGTTTCAAAGTTTGGGTACAGAAATCTTCTGAGTACTGGTAGTGGAAAGTGATCTCTTGTTTCTTTGAACCTTATTTTTCTGTGAAGGTATAGTTTGTAAATTTTTACCCCCTATTTCCTCTTTCTCTTGTGTTAATTTGTAATTTGTGGTGGTCTAGGTTTTTGGTGCTGTAAAAGTTCTTGGTTGATTTTTGTTGTTGTTTGGTTAGGTTTGGGTTTATGCTTTCTGATTTTTTTTTTTTATAACTCCTTGAATAAATCTACTTTATGCTTGTTAATGCCTCAAATTTTGAGAGCACTGTTGAAAGTAACAATTTTTTTCCTTATTTGACTGACATTTTTTTGGTTTTTAGATGTGTGACATTGCTAGTTACGTGTAAGCTTGTAAAGAACAAATCATAGATTGCGGTAACTAAATTTACCATGTAGCAAAAAATACTGCAACTGCTTGAAACAGTTCAAATTTAAATGTTGGCTTGTCGTTGTGATATGCGTTTTCTGGGTCTGTTTTCCATGCTTGGCTGGTAAAAACAAGCACATTCAATTTGCTAGATAGCAGCTTACTTTTGTACTGCTTGAGATGGAAGTAAAGTTCAGGTTTAAAAGGAAATCCGTAGCAAATAGCTGTGGCAAGCACCAGGTCGTGTTTACTCCCAAGCTGAATGCCAAATGAGGGCTTCCAGTTCTTTGGGGGGTTTACCTGTCTGCAAAGAAGGATGTCCTGGGCTAGGTGGTGGCATTCTTTCTTTTGACACTTGATGGGAAACCTGATAAGCCACTATCATGCAAGACTAGGGTGTGGTATTCGAAGTGCATTTGACTGTGTTCAGTTAGCTCTTGGGAGAATTCACAATCGTGGCTGAATGGCAACCTCATTAGTTGCAGATAGGTAGACTCAGGGAGTGCTCTTGTCATTAACCTTACAAAGTCTTTCTTATTCACTCAATTCTCTCTTTGTACAGGCTCATTATCAGCTTTTGTGCCTGCTGTCCTTTTAACTTATCCTGAGGAATTCTCTTCCTGTTTTAAAAGTGGAATTAAGGAGTTAATGTTTTAAAAAAGGAAACATTACGCACATATATGAGTATGTTGTATACTTTCCTTCATCTTTACTAATGTTTTTCTCCTTCTGCTTCTTTGCAACTTTTTCTGTTTCACACTCAAATTTATCGGTATTGCTACTTCTCTAGTTTTTAATGTGTTGCTTCAAAGTTTAATTTCTGTATGAAAACAAGCTTTTGAGTTTTGCTTGGAAAAACACATCAAGATTGTAACTTAATAAAGGAGTTGCAGGTTTTTATGTGTAAAAAGAAGCATCTTCATTGAATGATACTTTTGTAGCTTAATATGACAGCCTTGCTACGCGAGCTTTTTTGAAAAGGCACACTTGCTGCGATGGGTAATGCAAAAGTAATACAGTTAAGTCCTTTTGGGTAGCAATTGTTTGCATGAGAGAGAATTTATTGTACTTTTTAATTGAAATATGTCTTAAGTTTTGTTTTACTAATATCACTGGTGATCTGGACATGTGCGTTCACGTGTGTGTTCACAGGACTGTAATTTTTCCCATATATAATCAAAACAATTCCTTAAATTAGTTGACTTTCACTCTAGGGGGTGCTGATCAAAGGGTGAGGAGGCATACTACTACTTTTCAATGTAAGTTTATTTTTGTCATAGAATCTTAAACAGGCGTATTTACTACAGTGCTACAAGTAGGTAAAACTGCTCTTCTAGGATTAGTGTGTAGTTTTCACTGTTGTGCAAGTGACTGCAAATATGTATGGAAACTGTCTCTTTGGGTAGCTGAATGTAATGAATATATGGAACCCAGCCTTAGATATTTGCTTGCCTCAAGCAGGCTGAGGAGATAGATGAGATTTCAATGACTAAGAGTGAGGGCAAGCATTTAGCTTGAAGGGTAGAGTTTCGGCAGAAACTTGTCTCATAGGATGTGTCATGCTGTTGCTGGGTGATGTTTTTTCTTTTGCCAGAAGTGTGATTGTGTTTGGTTACTCCTTATCTCCTTATGTAATATTCACGTGTGAATTGCAGTAAAGCCATTGCTTACATCCTAAACTTGAATCTGTTCAATTAAATCTTATGTTTCCTTGAAGCCTTTTCCGCTCTCTAATTGGATAATGGAATCCTTTTTTGTAATAAGGATGTAGTTACCTTGATTGTATGCAGAAACAGACCAAAATTCTTGTCACCCACTAAACGGGTTAAAACAACGGTAAAAAAGGTGTGATTATTTTTTCTGGTTTTTCCGTGTAAAGTAAATTTATTGTTACTCAAGTTCTATTGTAGAACTGAACTTTGGTATCCAAGCTATCCTTTTTGCTTCATTCTCTTCTGTGACAACTACTACATTTGCTTATTTTAATGAATGATGACCACTGTATTTACCAACTAGATTTTTTTTTTTTTTTTCTGGAAACTGTAAACAGCAGTACTCACAAAACTGTTGTGGTTTCAATCCTATGGTGACTTTCTTTACTGTGAAATTTCAAAAAAAAAAACCCCAACCAACAAACAACGTGGAATTAACTTAATTTAAAATTCTAGTGATGACAGAACATTAAAATTGGTGGGAGTTGCTCTTTTTTGTTATGAAGCAGGACAGGAAAAGCTGTAGGAACTTCAGGCCTTAGCACTGCATAAAACATTTGAGTTTTGTGTCCTACATATTTGCAAATTAGTTATTTCATGGAATTGTTAGAGTTGGAAGAGACCTAGAATCTAGTTCAACTCCCCTGCTAAAGCAGGATTGCCTAGAGCACATTACTCAGGACTGCATCCAGGTGGGTCTTCAAAATCTACAGAGAAGGGGGGACTCCACAACCTTCCCTGGGCAGCCTATTCCCAGTGCTCTGGCACCCTCACTGGAAAGAAGTTTTTTCTCATATTTGTGTGGAACTTTGTGTGTTCTGGCTTGTGCCCATTGCCCCTCACCCTGTCACTGGGAACCACTGAGAAGAATCTGGCTCCATCCATTTCCAGCAGGTCCACCCCTAACCTATATTGGTGCCTGGCATTCTTCCTCCCTGGGTGCAGGACCCTACACTTGCCCTTGTTCGCAATGATATTTCTTGTGAGTGTTTGGAATATAGTCAAATCACTTACACATATTTTAAGTGATTAATTATGTATATATATATATATATATAAAGTCAAAACATAAAATTTCAGGGGAAATTAGTTTTTATATTGGTTCAAGTCTTTGGTTGCTACCTTGTTATTTTTGGGAACAATTAACTTTAGTTGCCTGCTTAGAAACTTCTTGTTAGGTGACTGATAAGTCTGGTCTTGATTTTGCACTTGACAGGACAGTTACTGGAACATATTAAAGAAGGGGAAGTAGTGTATTCATATGGGAGGAAGGTGGAGTTGAAGGAGGGGGGGAAAGGGAAGGAAGGTTGTTAGAAAGATGCTACAGTCTCCTTTGCAGTATCTATACTGAATGAGAAGGTGTAGACAGCAAAGGCCCCACGATCTCTTCGTGGATGATAGTGATTTAAAGAGGAAAGACAGCTGGGGAATCATGTATGGAGAGTCTTTTAAGTATATAAAAATTGTATCCTAACAGAATTCTTGAAGGGGGAATCATTACAAAAGTCACAATAAAAATGTCACCTACCTTCTGTTTTTCTGCACTATATGTTGGATGAGGAACAGACCACTTTGTTTTGACAATGTTATGTACTTCTTGTTTGGCTGGCTTCGTTATACTGAAATTAATGTGCATGTTAAAAATGTGCTGATAAGCATAAACTTTAAATAAAGCATTAGTACTCAAGCAGCATAGTTATATTTTTCTGTAGTGCTCTGACAACTTGGCAACGTGAGGGTAAATGTATGCATGTCCCTTTGACTTTAGTTTCTTTTGTGAAATATCAGAAGTCATAAAGTTTTGGGGTTTTGCTGGTTTTTTGTTTTTTTTCCTTTGGGGGTTCTTTTTGGCATAAAACTTATGTTCTGCATTGCAGTCTTGTTTCAAAGGATGACATATAGAGTGTTTTGAACAGAAAAAAAGTCTTCATTTCTATTATAAAAATAGCTATTCCATCAAAATACAGACATTGAAGTATACGTAGAATTGCAAAACAAACAAACAAACACCCTTCTGTATAGAATGGGTGTGCAACATAGTTTAGAATTTATTCAATACTTTGTTTAACCTTTACTCTCCCTGACCTCCCTCTCCATCTTTTACTGGTGATTGAGGCAAGTCTCCTGAGAAGTGACCAATTTTAGGCTTTTTCTGTTTTCTTTTTTCCTGGGAATGACAAATGCATGGTTTCACGTATCCATATTCAGAAGAAGAGTATTCTTCCTGACCAGTTGCAGGGGATTGGACAGACTCTTGCTGTACACCTTTTGAGTTGCATACTAATTGCTGAACTAAGGCAGTGTTGCTGTTGTGGTATATTCCTTTCTGTGCTGCCTCTGGTATTTCTGGGATGGGGTCGTAGGCCAATTCAGACAGAATTGGTAGAAAATGATACAGAAAATGACTGATGGCTTTTTTTGATAGACAAGGCTGTTCTCTGCCAGTTGGTTCCTGAACTAGCTTGCTTTGGGTTTAGATGGGCGCTGTAGGTTCAGCAGTGGCAACTAGTAGGATTGTACAAACCTTTATGAAGTGCAGGCAGTAGGACTGTACCTTTCAGAGACTACAGTGTCTAAGTGTTATACTCAGCATGAGCTGAGTTTATGCTTTTTGAAGGCTGGTAATTTGCAGAAGCAGTACACTGACATTAGGAGCAGAATCGTATCAAAAGTTCCCTTATGCTTAACCAAAGAATGAGATGAGCAAATCCAGTATCTTTCCTCTCTCTTAACTATTTTCAGTTCAGCTAGTTGACTGGTGACTTTTAGTGAATGTCTGTTTCAGTACCTCTCATCTGTTTTCACGCAGCTTCCTTCGACTCATGTAACCATTCAATGTCCCTTTTGTGAGGAGCTCCACAGCTTACTTTCCCACTATGTGAAGAATTACCTCCTGTAATTTATTTTGATCCTGCTTGGAAACCTTGTTTGGTGTGTCCCTCCTGCACTTGTCATTTCATCCTAAGGTGTCCTAGTTAACTGCATTGATTCTTATGTGAAATTTATTTCACTGCTTAGCATTTCCTTTGAAGCTTTTTTAGGCCTTTGTATTACCTTTCAAAATAGGAATGGGTGGGTAGCTACAGCATGCAGTGTTATGGATGTGGAGATATGAGCAGTTAGCACTGTGCTTTGTTTTATCTTATTACTCTCCTAATATTTAATTTGCTTTCTTGGCCATTGTGATGAACGTTGAGGTGGTTTTTCGTTAAAACATGTACCATAATAACACAGGCTTAATCTTTAGTGTTTATGGTCAGTTTGAAGGCTGTCATATTAAATGTTTGGAATGTTTTGTTCCCCAGTACTGCTGCACGCTTGTCCATGTTGAATTTCATCACTTGCTGTCATAGATCCTTTCTATAGTTCCTGACAGCACTTCATGCCACCAAGGGAAAAAATCAGTATCATAGCAAAGAGGTTTTATACCTCATTGCTTGAAATTGTTTATTAACATATCTATCCTGTACCTCTCAGATCAAAGTGTGAAACACCATGGTGAGAACTGACATTTAAGTTGTTTCGTTGGGCCATTTGGAGGCTAAAACCACTAAAGGACATTCTCTCTGTCTGCTTTGTTTCTCTCAAGGCTTTTTGTGATTTCTGATGCCAAGGACCTTGTTAAAAGTATTTCAGAGAACTTGCATTAGATGTGTGAGGCTGTACTATTTTATAAAGTGATTATTCTTCCTTGTAAGAAGAATGTTTGTCTACAAGCCTGCTCATTCTCTTCCAGTTGACCTGGGTATTTGCTGCATTAAGGTAACAGGTTTTCAAATGCAAATTATTAAAATGAATTTGGTGGGAAGGCAAAATCTACTTCCAAAATATAAATCAGTCTCAGCTGTTGTCGATGAGGAGAAAAAAAAAATTGCCAGTCCCATTATCAGTAACTGCTTTGTTTTGGAGCAGCTGTAGCCAAACTATTGGAAATGGAACAGTTCGTGGGACGGACCTGACCTGTTCGTGTTGCAGGGCCTGAAACCAAGTTAGGCACGCAGCTTTGGAACTGAGAATGTAAGCCACTTAACCTGACTTAAGTCCTTTATTTAGGTCATGGGAAATTAGACAAATCTAAGTGGGATTCACAGACTTACAACCCTCTTCAGGATTTCTTTTTGACGTAAACTTGATTTTTGGTTTAATCTATGTTTTGTTGGCTAGCCTCGTTCTTGAGATGGGTGCCCAGGTGTAACCAGGATTGGCACTTCATGGTTTTCTTAAGCCAGTGATTTGTTCCATCTGCATGATACGGAGTGCTTTATCTTTCTCTTTACGTCGTGGCTGGTGACATTGTGTTTTCTCACAAGGCTCTCACTTTCTTTGGATGTAGGAGATCTCAGTTAGATTTTCCTGGCTGGAGGAAAGTACTGTAGGCCCTGAACTGCAGCAGGTCCCCTCTTCTGCTTACGTTGAAGCTTTGCCATTGTAATGGAAGTAATAAAGCAAGAGTGAGTAAGCCAAGGGAGCCTGACTGTAGTGCAATGAGCTAAGCTATGTGCCAGAGCATGGAAGAAATATGGTTATCAGTCTCTGCTTAGAATAATCCCTATGAGTCATGTCTTAGCTTTTGATTAAAGGAGGAGAGACGACCCAAAGCCCTTGGCCTTCTACTTGCTGGGGGACTGCAGCATAATGACTACTCTGTCACAGAATTGGTGGGTGCCCTTACAGACATCTGCTTTATTGCTGTGCTTTGTGCTGACTCGGTGCTGTGTGTTTCATACATGGAGTACTCTAAATGGACCAAGCCTTTCAGTGTTGGTATGCCCATATAGAAATACTAACTGGGGCTGGGTTACGAAGCCTGCACGTGTAGGTAAAGGCAGAGCTAGAAATCTGCATTTATTAATACAAACAAGATTGACTGGATGACCAGCCAAGGATTTTTCTCAATTTCTTTATTAAAATACCTATATTTCACGTTCCTGTTTCTGTATAAACAGTGATGCAGTTCCATAACTGTAGAGATGGGGAATAACTAGCCTTAGTTCAGCCATATATGTAAAAAAAGGCCAAATTTATTTATTTGATCAGGTAAGAATGAGTGACTGTGTGGTTGTGCCTTTCTCTGCTGACATAAAGGCTGGAAGACCACAGGCTAGTCATTCCACTCTTTGGCATTTTTAGAATGGAATGTCTGGATATTGTTACAGAATAATTTGTATCTTCTTGCAGTATAAAAACTTGTGTTTAAATGCAGAGTGTAGTATCTTCTGTGATAGTATGTAAGTAGAAAGTATTTCCTGTCTTACCTTATGAAAACATGTTGACCGTTGTTCGTGGTACACAAGACATTTGGACATTGTGGGCACAAAATGGTCAGGAATTTTTGGTTATAAACCTGAATTCTGAGGGAGAAGGAGGGGAGATGAAGCAGGTACAGTATTAGTTACTTATTTCTGACTAAAGAGACTGTCTTCCATTGTAATATGTATTTCAATGGTTTTATCATTAGGTTGTTGAAGACTATGCTGGAAGATGGCAAGTTCCTTTGCCTCAGCTTCAGGTGCTTCAGACGGCGCTCTGTTGTTTCACGTCTGCCTGTGTATCATTCCCAGCTGAATGTGAGCACGTACAATATGTGCTGAGTAGCCTAGCTTTGTAAGTACATCTTATTTTCATATTACTTTCTTTACAATATAGACTTAGTTTAGTCTTTTTATGTCCTTATTGGATATTTAAGTTGGGTATTACAATGTTGTGTCATAAAGATTTTCTGGCAAAATGAATAATGTAAAGCAATAAGTATTGCAATAAGCAATATCACCATACAGACTTGTTTTTTGGAAAATCTTAGAGTGTTTGAAAACCAGCCTTTGACAGTCCATAACTGTAAATTAAAATTATCTAAAGTCTTTACTGTACCTCTTCTAGTGATGTAATAAGCTAAGTGTTTTCTAAGATAGATTTTTGTGTAATATTTAATAAATGAGTCCATTTTAAAATGGATTTGTATGATTGAATCATCAAAATGGTTATGAGAATGACTTGTTTTACAGTTCACTGACAAAAGTAGTGTTCAACTTAACCAAGAACTGCAGTTTGTTAGGTCATAAATCTTGCTATAATCTTGAATTTTTTTGATGCATTGGTGGTTTTCCCACATGAAGGCTGAAAGTGTCAGGGTAATGAGCAGTAGATAAGTAAAAGTGCCATTATTTTTTTTTTTTTCTTGCTCTAGAAACCTACTTTTCAGGTTTCAAAACCTCAATGTTGAATGGAAGAAAAATATTCTTTGAGTTAGTTAGATATACTTAGCTGAGATGCAGTGTACTTGATCTTCTCTCAGCAGATGAGACAAAAAACATAAAAGCTGGCTTTATTGCAAGCTTGGTTAAAATACATGAGATTTATTTGTCCAACTGATTAAACAGGCTTCTTGTTGACCATTACGTTCAAATACAATTCAGTTCCTCAGTACAGAGTTTTGTGTGGAAATGTCTCTATCCTGTCTTGCCTACTCATCTGAAGTTAACATTCTTATAATCTTCCTCTCTTAATTTACTCATCCGGGAGGACTGAGTTGCTTATCCTTTCTACTGTTCTTGAACTATTAGTATTAATTACGTAGGAGTTGAGGCTTTGTCTGCACAATTACAGAGTATCTGTTATCTTCAAGTGTTGGTGAAATTTCACCAAACAGATTTGTTGGGTTTTGTGTGTGTGAAACTGATGTGGAACTGACTACTTACGGAATCGGAAGATTCAGTATTTTTAAAACTGGAATGCTCAGCTACAGGAGAATGACTAGCAGTTACATTGAAACATGGTGATCTCATAGCCTGACCCCTCTTTCCCATAGTTTTTAGTGGGGAAAAAGAAAACCTCATCAAGTTCAAGCCACACCTTTTAAATTTTTGATATATTTTTAATAATTTTTAATATTTTTCAAATATTAAAGCTTGGGAGGAAAAAAGGTAGAAAGTTGGGTATTTGTTATATGTAGGGTGGTCACTTCCCGATAATGTGAAGTGAATTGGTTGCTGAGTTCCTGTCACCCTTGTCTGTCTTGGGTTTTGATTTACTTATGGAGATTTTCTTCCATTCTAGAATGCCGCCTTATTTTTTTCTTCTGACTGTGCTTGACTGGCATAGTTTTGTACGTGATAACGTAAAGGGATCCTGGGACGTAGTTGTTGCACTTACCTGAGAAACCTTGTTCCAGTCTCTTTCTTGAAAATTTGGTGTATGTTAAGTCTTAGTTCTTGGAGAGCAATAATCTGCGTGACTGTATTGTCACGCTTGAATAAGATTTCCGTAGTAACCAGACAATAAACTATTAACAGTAGAGACTGTTGGCATTTCCTATACTTACTAGCCTTGTTATCCATCACAAAAGAAGCAGCATCTGTGCTGCCATTTAGATCAGGGAATTTTAGTAATGGTGCCAGCATACTAGTGTTCTTAGGCAGTCTTCTGATGCCCATAATATCAAAGTAGTGATGTGATAAATCTAGAAATGTTATTACTATTATAAACAGATGAATGTAGATGTGGATGGGCAATGCTGCAGACTGTTTTAAGGTAACAGGGTCAAGCTGGAATTGACTATCAGAATTTTAACTGAGTGGAGATTGGTGATGAGGAAACATACATATTTTGATAGTTTCCTTTATTAGTCTGATAAGAGTGTGGAGCAGGTTAATAGTGGACAAGTGTAAACTGCAGTTTTCTTCCCTATCAATGAATTTCCGGTATTTTTTTTTTATTCTTTTCAAGATCTTATTTTCCTTAAGTCACTCAAAGCAAATGAAACTGGATGTGTGCGTCACTTGCTAGAACTAGTTTTTTCTTACTATTGAAGTTCCAGTTTGGCTGCTTTCCAGATCATGACATGACTCATGCTTGATCTTTTCTGAGAGTCAAGTATGGTGCAAAATTTTGTTTATCAACATGAAATGAGATAATGTGTTTTTAAGACCAAAATACTTTAGATACTGGTTGTTTTTCCATTCCATATTTGAGTTGAGATTCAAAGACCTATTCTGGAGAAAAAATATGTCATTGAATATAGTGAATGTGTATCTTAAATTTTCTAGGTTTATTTTTGGCGCATCTTAATACGGGTTAGGAAAAAAATTACTGCTGCATATCCTAAAGGAAACATAATTTTATGATGCTTTTGCATTATTTGCATATAAAACTATTTTGGTTTTGTGAATATTAAGATCTTTCAATGCACAATATTGCTGAAAATGTTATTGAGAGGAAAAAGGCCTTTTAAGTCTGTTCTTTAACTTCTTTTGAATTAGTGTTATTAAAAATTAAAATGGTTTGTAGGAATACTTTGGGTGTTGCCTGCAAACGTATTGGAGATTGCCATTATCCCCAAACATGAAGTCAGTGAATTTACTTGTTCTGCAGAAGAGTTTCTTGTCCAGCTGTTAGTGAAAATCTGCTTTTTGTTTTAAGAGCTCTTGCGACAAAACCCTAAATGCTGCAGTCAGCAGAGAAATTGAGTCAAAAGATCTTGAGGTTGGAAGAGTGTTGGAACCTCCTCTATGAGTAATTATCCACCTTCTCGCCTCCTGCCTCCATATTCTCCCTGGTCATTTGGGAAAAATACCTAGAATAATCTCAAAGAAAATTATTCGTGTTTTCTTCTGCTATGACACCAGAGCCTTTGCTGTTCAGTCCTATTTCTTAGACACCTTAGTTCTTTCAGTACTTTTTCAGTGCTGTCTTTCCCTCTGAGAGTCACTCAGAAAGTGCCTGCTGCTTGTGACCTTTTTCAGCTGGAAATTGTAGATTATGTTAGTGTAGTACTTGGTACTTACCTTTCCCAAATGGCAATTTAATTTCTCAGAATCTTAAGGCAAAGCAATAGCAGGTGCACTGGAGCTGTCTGCAGATCCATGAAATCCAGCTACCTAGTTTTTGATGGAATTGAATGAGGTGCAGGTATTATATGAAAGTATGGTTCTGAAAGCCAAGACCTAAACTGACTCGAGCTTTGGAAGGCTTCTTTTTACTAGCCCCCCTGATTCTTCTTTTGAGATTTTTTGTCTCAGTCACTCTTTTAGAAGTAAATAAAATGTTAAACAAGTCTTTTAAGATGATGGGAAACAAAGGAGGCCACAGGTCAGTTTGTATCTATTCTGCTGTTGAAAGGATTAATACTGCCTTTTCCATTATGTGCCACCTCTTTTGAGATAACATGCATGAATTCATGTTGCTGCACATAGACCTGATTTGCCTAAAAACTTGTTGGTGATGGAATTGAAGTTTAATGAATTCATTTGAATGCCACGCAGAAGATGAATGTAGTTCCACTTGCATATTTGTGCAAAAGCTCTCTCTGAAAATAGTTTTCAAGGTCTTTTTTTGAAATATGAAATCAATAGCAAAAAGGCTTTTATTTGGAAATATGGAAATTAAGGTTACCTTTAAACCTGCATCTTCATGGAGAAACTTCAGTGGGTGTTATGGCAAGACAGACTGAATGTGTTAGTAGTAGAAAGTACTTAGACATGAAAAATAGGAATTGTTGGGAGTCTGCATTCATGTGAAGTGACTGTTTCTTGAATGTACCTCCTTATACACTATAGTAATTTTACAGTTGTCCCATTTCTTCCTCAAAATTGCTGTTTATCTGACACATGCTTTGGCTTTTGAGGAAGATACACTTTTGTAAAGGTGAATTGGGGAGCAGTAGTATGGAGGACATGAGAGTTCTTGAGGGAGAAGATCAGCCCGGTACTGTGTATCTAAATGTCCTGAATTTATGAAAAAGGTGTGATGGAAAGGATTTTAAGTTGTGTTTGTGTATAATCTGTTTTACTGCTGATTTGGTCTTGTAATCTTATCTATAGCTGTATTGTATTTGCAGCTTGGTGCCTGATGAAAAATGTGTTTGGGGGGTGTGTGGGGAAGTCTTAACTGCAAAAATCTAGCACAAAATATCAGACTAACATAAAGTTTTTGAAATATGAGCTCCGTTTAGAGAGTCTGGGCATTAGCCAGGCTTCTTAGAGTGACTGTGGCATAGACATGGGTCTAGAACTTAAGAAAGTCCTAAGTTTGGTTTTAGTGCTGGGGAAGGCAATAAACGTACAGCAATTTTTGAATAAACATTTTTGGATTGGTTGACTTGTCACTACTTCTGTTTTTTAGGAGTTTTTTTGAATTGCTGCTGTTCTTTGGAAAAGATGAGTTCTATGAAGATCCTTTGAAAGATATTTTAGGTTCAATCCAGGTAGTGTTGCCAACTTTCATATAAATCTTTCTTTTAGTATGTATGAAGACAGTTTTTGTGAATATATAACCTGGAGGAAACAGTGAACATTAGAGTGAAAGGAGGTGGCCGCTTTACTTACGTTTCTACCCAAAGGGAAAAAAACAGAAGGAAGTTTGAAAGGAAAACCATTTATTTGTACGTTTGTCATCAGTATTGCTATTTGAATCTGTTTGGACTAAGAAAAATGTGCTTTTCTTTGTAATATCAGTCTTCTTCAAGACATACTCTGTGCTTTTCCCGTATAAAAGAGAAGCTTTGCTTGTTTATATGTAACAAGAACTTAATGGCATCCAGTATTGATGTACTAGTTCATGACACGAAACATCAAGTTTCCCTCTGCGATTTTTAAAGCATAAATTTGAAATTGAAGCTTTATCTCAATGAACTCTTCAGGTCAGCCTAAATTTGCACTGTTTAAAACTATTTTACTGTTGACTAGACTGGGGCAAGGTTTTGTGTGGCTGTATACAACTGCATAAGACAAAGTGATCTTGGATTTTAAAACTTGACTTTTTTTGCCAGATAAGTCTTTTTGACCTGAACTGATTTTCAAAGTTGAGGTCACTAAATGGAAACGCAAGTACTTGAGCCAGCGTAAGAGGAAACTTAGTTGTAGAGAAATAAAGGATGAAAACAGGGTTATTTTTTCAGGTGATACTGATCACGTAGCCACAGTTGGAGAAATAACTATCTCGCTGTTATTTTTATGTTGATACCTGTTTGTTACTGCTGCTACAAATTGATTTGTTGCCACTACTTACCTTAATTATAAAACCAGCAGCAATTACATGCTGGATTAGAACTGGTGGAAGACAGGGTCAAGGACTGCATTAGCAGCTCCAGGAATGGTTATGATCTCTTCTATAAGAGTAATGGGACATTTTGGCAATCTGGCAATAAGTACTTTTCCAAAACAACCGATGAGTATGAAAGAATGTAGGTAAAAGTGTGATGTATGATACAAAACCACAGGAAAAGCATTACAGTTCTCAATTGTCTTGACTTTTAAACAATGAATGTAGTAAAATACATCTGCACGTAATTTTCTAGATGAAGATTTTCAGAATCAGTTGTGTAATCAAACTGGTAGTGAAAATGATTGTTTCAGTTACTTAAACAGATTTTACCATTGAACATATTAATCTGAACATAAAAGAAAAAAATTGACTTGGAACTAAAAGAATTTTCAGAAGAAAAACCCGAAGTTGGTTTTATGTGTGTAGGAACAATTCTTCAGCTGCATTTTTTTTTGTTTTAAAATTAAATATCTTTTTCTTGTAATTAAAATTCTACTGTTGACGAATATTAATGTAGATGCATTTACCAGCAAGTAACAAGGCGGGGTGAAACTTGGCATATCTGTAAATCGTGGATGGCTAAAACACTCCAGATTATTACAGGAAAGCATAATTTCTGTTGCATAGAAATTTGGTGAAAAATGGTTGCTTGAGGGCTGGTGACTCACCTAGCTTAATTCAGATTTTCCCTCTTAGAACTCAGGCACCATGACTAGATCACAAATCCAGCGTCAACATGTCTAAATCTGTGCAGGGTAGCATGAGGTGAAGACTTCTGCCACAACATATGCCAGTAATAATCTCTAATTTGAGGAAAGATGCTTTTGCATTAGTACGTGCAAATATCAGCTCTTGCTGTGTGCCTGTAGAAGACATGAACATTCTGGCTTCAACAGTTCTGTTTTACTGTTTGTAGAGAACATAAGTTGTTGCTTTGGGGCTTTGTGTAGACCTTGTCATGAGAAGAACTTGTAGCTTGAATTGTTGACTGCGGAGGTATTTAAACATGCATGGGTTTTCCTTAGTCATATTTTTGGATGGCCTAACTTTGTTTTTAGACAAGATTTTTTATTTTTATACTTTCTAATTGTGTTTCTTTTTATATGTAGGAATGTCAGAACCTTCTAAATAGATACAGAAATATGAACCTGGAACTAGTGACTCGCATCATTCGAGATGGTGGACCATGGGAGGATCCAGTATTACAAGCAATTCTTAAAGCAAAGCCTGTGTCACAGGACTTGGGTACTTCATTTTCCACATTAATTTTTCAGAGTACTGAAAAATGTGTTAATTTGTATGGGTTTTTTTGATATTAGTCTCAGGTGTCAGCTGGCACACAGTTGCACACAATTCAACTATAAGTCTGCAGTAAAATGTTCTGGTCCCTTTTTTTTGCTTGAAAACAAACCCACTAAATGTCTTTATTAGTAGTTTAAGTCTACTTCTAGAGTGTAGAGATCAGTTTATTTAGATAGAAGAGGTTCCTGAGCACTTAGTTACAAAATGAATTTACCAAATCCAGGTATTCAACCCCTGAAAAGAGTATGGAGAGTGACTCGACTTCTGGTAGGCTACTGAAGTAACATGATCAGGGGAGGGTCCTGATATGTGTTCCTGTCTCATGGTATTCTGACTCATTTATTTTTTCTTTCAAATTGCAAATGCTTGGCCTTGTGTTTCTTGGTTCTCTTTAGAATGAGGCATGCGACTGCTCCATCTGATAGCTGCTTTCTGTTTATGTATATGTAATTCCTAGATTTGAGAGTAGGAGAGGAATTTCTATTCAGGCTGCATTTTTAACAGTGTATGGAAACAAACGTTACCAGAATGTTAATGAAAGTTCATAAGGGGAAAATATCTAATGTACAGCAAAGATTTTACTAGTATCTTATGTGACGGATTTGCTAGCAGTGTTCATAGAGGAGCTCTTAAAAGTTGTTTGTATTTGATAGTGATAGAAAATACTAGTTCTCTACTTTCTATGATGTAGTGCATGATCCAAATTCATTACTGTTTATGACAGTGTGCATCTGTAGAGAGAGGAAGAGGATTATAAAGTCAGAACAGTTGATGAGCTGCCTCCTTAACCAGAGAAAGTATTCTGATGAAAAATTAAAATAGTAATGTTAGTTATGTAGTCTTAGTTGTTTTGTGTCTTTTGTGAATCAAGCACTTGAGCAACGTAGTTTACCTGTGATTTTTGTTAAATATCTGATAAACTTCTAGTTAAATACCTATGGAAACAAGATGAAACTAAGATTATCCTTGTTTTGTTATGCATTGCATGCCGAACTCTAGAAATTTTGATAGTCGTGATCTGAAGTTAGGTCTCGATCTCCATCTCTTCAGCAAAGAATTAGTTTGTTTCTTTGTCTTAATGATTCCCTTGATCATCATGAAGCCTCTGTATGATGGGCAACAGTTTAAAGATTTTTACTTACTTTTAGCCTGGAAGAATAGGAATGAGGGCTGCCTGTTGTCACTAGATGATCATTTCCTTTTGTGTTAGGCCACATCTCCTTTCCCTCTATTGAGGTATTCTCCTTCCTTTTATCTTCTGATATCCCTACACACCCCCCCTTGACTTATCTGATTTGCAATTACAAGCATTTTATTCTAGATAATATCTTTTGGAAGCTTTTTCTTTCTTGTCTCACTTTCTCTAAAATCTGATTCTTGTGGGGTCTTAGGCAAAGCAAACACTCTGTGCTGCTTTATAGGCTGGCAGTATTTGATGCGTATTTTGAAACTTGGCCATATAGTTCCCTCAGGGATAACTATTTTAAATGAGGAAGACTGCTATTATTGCTGATTCACCAACCATTACTTGCACAAGTCAGTTTGATAAATACGTACTGTGTGAACTACGTAATCCTGTCTTGGATTCATTAATTACATGGAGAAGCTCAAGCCAAGACAAACCTCACTGTGTCTGTATTTGTATGAATTGTAATATGATTTGAGATGTTGCAGACTATTTTGAGAGGACTGAAAAGGAAGGCAGGCTTTGGGTTTAAAGAAAATAGCAGGGTTGAAACATAGGAACAGTAAACTTCAAATAGATTAGGGAGAAAAAGGCAGCGTACTGTGAACATCTAGAAGAGAATATTGTAGACAAAGGTACACTCAGATCTAAGCGTTTAATTAGTTTCTAAGCTGATGGTTGGCATCTTGCTGTAAAGGAAAGCACTACACATGCTGCCTGGACAAGAATAGATGTTGTTTTTCCCAAACCTTTTTTTAATGTGTCGCATACTTGGCTAAAAGCTGCTATAGTTAACAGTTGTCTTTTGCTTGAGGGGTTAGGAGAGCAGGAAAGGAGGACATTCTACTACAGGGGAGGAGCTCAATCCTGCCAGCCAGCGGTGTAGCTGGAACTCAGTCTGTTTCAAAACAGTGTTAGAGGGTGTAGGAGACCCCCTCCCCTTCCCTGGGAGCTCCTGCTGTCAGAAGCGGGATTCTTATTTATGGAGCAGAGGGCCATACTGACCTGAGAGTTCCCCACACAGAAAGTGGGGATGATACAAGAAGTTAACCTGTATTGTGAGCTGCAGTCTTCCCTCAAATGAGGGAAAAAGATGCTACAAACAGTTGTTAGATGTGCAGCATTTTCTTCGCATTTGCACATAACAAAAGCTGAGTATTTCTGGTCTAAGTTTTCAGTGTGAAATTCACTAATCTGTTGGGTAATGCTTGTATCTGAAACTGATGATGGGTTTTATCATTGTAAGTATGTTAACTTCAAAAAAGAGAAGCCTTTACTTTCAAGGATTGTTCTGTAGGATCACTTTTTCTTGCAGTTAATGGCAGCTGCTAGACACTGACTCTTCTTTCAGTTGTAGTCTTTACTAAGTTTGACCCAGAAGTGCTAACGCACAGTAACAATGAAATCTTCTCTTTAAACTTTTATCACCATGAATAATACTTGTAAAGTGTTCATTAGCGTATAATTCATTAGTTTGTGCAAAAATAAGGGTGCTAGAGAAATCCTGTTTCTGAGCTTAAAGAGTATCTTTCAAACCAGGTGTCCTTAAAAAAAAATTAAAAAAAAAAGTGAAGGCTTGTTACACAACTAATCTTTATTTTGGGGAAAAAATTTCTCTTGGCTATTCAGATTGTGGTTTTCAGTAACCACTTCTATATTATTTTTTAATCATTTTAAGTGTCGTTTTATGTTGCTTGTAATATATAATTCAGGTTCCTTCTAAGGTATAAACTTCACATGCTCTCTTCCAACCTTCACTGATTTTAAGTTGACAGTCTTTTCTTTTTTAAAATACGAAGCACTGCACAGTACACACTAGAAATTGTCGGTTTTTACTGTTGCTCTTAAGATAGCTGTTGAGAACATAAGAGGAAGATCAGGCTATACTGTCCAATACATTACATAAGTGCTATCTTGCTATTGACACTTGTGAGTATGCACTTACTTGACAGGATGCAAACAATTCTCAAAATGAAAACAGCATTATTGTATTTTGTAGCCTTGAGTGATATTTTAACTTCGGATCTTAAGAGATACTAGAATCTGTATGATCTTTTACAAGTAATACAAGTAATGTCTTCGATGTATATCATAGTTGGTTAAATACTTAAGTGTTAAGTATTTTGAGTATCTCAAATGAAATTATTTCATTCAAATGTTAGGTTTGAGATTAGCTTTTAGATCTGAAAAACAGATATCCAGAAACCTAGGGTTAGAATTTAGAGGTATTTGGGGATTTAGATGTAAGAATTGGGCCCAGTAGCACTTAAAAGTACATTTTCCACTTATGCAAGTAAATTAAGGTGTTCAAAGCTACTTATAGCAACAGCATATTAATTGTAGTTAACTTTTTCACTACTCCAAACTCTTCCATTTTGATGGGTAATGAGTATCCTGAGTTGTTTTAAATATTAACAATTATAGCATTGAAGTGTTGTCAATTCTGTACTTCTGACAATCACCCAGATTCCAGTGCTGAGAAACAAACATTTTTGAGAAAGGAGGAATTTTTCTATCTGCTTTTGTATAGTGTACCTTTTACTAATCCTTTGCAGCACCTTGTATTAATCTGTTAGAAAGAAAATACTGAATTAGGTAATTGGTATAAGAAGAATAACATTTTCTGTTTCAAATCAGAAGGACAGATTCTTGATGTATTTAAATTCATATTTGATAGCTTCTTTAACAGAGCATTTTAAAATATTATTTGTTGACCTTGCATTAGTAAAAAAACATAACATTTAAATATATTTGTTGTTTGGACTTCGTATTCTAATTGCCTTTAAATCTTTCTTTTCTGTGCAGTTAACAAATATTTAAGCTCTGAAAATCCACTGTTCTTTGAACTACGTGCCAGATACCTTATTGCCTGTGAACGCATCCCTGAGGCAATGGCTCTTATCAAATCTTGCATAAATCATCCAGATATCAGTAAAGATCTGTATTTCCATCAAGCTCTTTTCACCTGTCTTTATATGTCACCATTAGAAGATCAGCTATTCCAGGAGGTATTGTTTGTCAGTATACTTTTTTTTTTAAAAAAAATGAAGTGGTACATTGTACTTACTGTATACAGGTTATCAAGAGGAGGATATGGGACTGTTTTTCTGGAACCAAATGTCATAAAATCAAGGAACCACACCAGTGTTGCTTAACTATGCAAAGCTTAAGCCAGCTCTAAGTGTTAGGAGCCTACAAATCTAGTTGACCTAAATGCAATATTTTTGGTCAAGTTTACTTGTAGATACAGTCCCTAAATAGGTTGAGTCATTAATATTTTGTAACTTTGGTGTATTGACTGTTTTACTATTGACTATTGTTTTAGCAAAAGCACTTGAGCCTAATTGATATCGGTCCAGTGTTGTGTATGTTACGGAGTTTTGTTAGCCTTAAAGCTTTCTTAATGATGCCTCAGTATGTAAAATGACACTCCAGCTGCATGTGACCCTACTTTATACAACTGAGAGTACTTCCCAGATAACAATGCTTTTCTTAACCTTGTTTTAAGAACAAGCTCCTGTCATGCAAGAAAGTGGTTTTGTGTAGGCTTTTAATTTCTCAAACCATTATTCTAAATGTCGTTAAGAAACATCAGTTAACTCTAAGAATCTTTAAAATATTTATTTCCAGACCCACACAAAAGCTGTTCCAAAGAAATCCTTTGTTAGTAACAATTCCCGAAGTTTTGAAGTGCTTCTTTAATATAGCAAGGTCTGATAGGTTTTTATTTTGTGTTAGCAAACTTACCTAAAATGATTTTATTTTAATTGTATAGCACTTGTTGAGGACTGATTGCAAGAGTGGAATTGAGATCATCTGCAACACTGAAAAAGAAGGGAAGACTACCTTAGCCTTACAGCTGTGTGAATCCTTCCTAGTCCCACAGCTTCAAAATGGGGACATGTATTGTATATGGTAAATACTTTATTTCTGGTGAAGCAGCTTAGCAGATAATAAATGCTTATTGCCAAAATGGAAATCATCTAAGTTGGAGGGGTAGCTCAAGTTTAAAATACCAGATAAAAGCATTCTAACATGATTTTTAAACATTCATTAGTATGTCTGTTATGCCTCTTGCCTTTTTACACACAATCGTGTAGGTGGTAGCCTACATAATACGTAACACTTAGTAATTGTTTTAAAGTAACAGAAGGGTGAGCCTTTGCGTACCCAAGGCGGTAAATATCTATAAATATGACACTTACTATTAGCAATGTGTAACAAGGTGCAGTCTGTAGGCTTTCTGGCAATGCAGATATTTTGGTGTCCCGCTAGTTAAATGACACTGTTTGTAATAACCAAGCTGTGCTGTGTCACCAGTGTGTCTAAAGAGAGAATTTATGATTGTGAAAATGTGGTACGAGTTATACAAACATTTACTTCAATAACAGAGCCACAACATAAATGGTGGTTGTCTAGAAAACATTTAAGAGTGTTTTCATACACACTGAATCAGCTGGATAACTGGACATTTTTATGGCTAAGAAACATTTTCTAAAGAGTTGACAAATTTAGTCATTCTGAGGACGGAAAGATGCTAAGGAAGATAATTTTTCTGTTTAGCCTGTATAATTTCTGTACCTAAAGTAACATCTGCATTCCTTGATGAAATATACTTTGTTTGTTGATGTAGTTGAAGCAAAAAGGCTTGGTCAGCAAGGATTTGATTCATTTTTTTTAATTTTTTTTAAATCAATCTACGTAATAACTAAAATAACTAATTTTAATATGGAGTTCAGAATATGTATAGGATTTCCTTGTTCCCAGATTTCTCGGAGTTTAAATGTAAGATGTCTTTTTTCCCTNTTTTTTTTTTTTTTTTTTTTTTTTTTTGAGGAAGTACTGAAGGGCAAACACAACGCTTAGTTTGTTCATAATTTTTTTCTTTAACTATTGGGTGAGTGAATGGTTGCATTGAATCAAGACCTCTGGAGTGATGATGATGATGTACATTTATAATGCAATGTATTGGCAGTACCTAGTAGCCTATTTCATTCCATCTGTCCAGAAAAAGGTGGGCATGACTGTCCCCGTAGGACTGATGAAATAATTCAACAAAAAAGGTACAAACTTTGTGTGAGCCCAGCGACCAGCTTTGGAATAGAATCCAGTGTGGCTGATTCCTGCCCAAATGCTGCATCTCTTGACTTCTTATCAGGAAATTTGCAGGTGTTGCCTACATGTAACATGTACATCAGTTATGTGGCTAGTGCTTTTTATTTCAGGGATTCAGTCTTTTAAGAAATTAATTTGAAATATTGGAATTAAACCTACTTTTTATACCTTTTGCTATAGTAACATGTTAACCTTGCTTTTATCCAGTTGATCGTTGAATTTTGTATCATCCATTTTTGAAAATTGTTATTCAAAACAAGATGTTTCTCTTTTATGTTCTGGCAAAGCAGATGTCAAAAATGAAATGGCAGAAGAGACTAAAGTACTGTTTGATACCCGTTCATCAGAGAAACCATTTTGGCATCTCTTAGTATTTTAATCTTCTGCTCAGAGTATGGAACTTGAAGATATTTGAAAGAGTTCAAAGCAGTTATGTTTGTGCAGCTAGAATAGCTGTTTTTTTCTTCACAGATCCTGAGCCTTAACAATTGTGTACTCAAGAGAAATCTGCATCATGTTTAATACATAATAGAAATTTGAACAAAGCTTGTGAAGGCACAACTATACTGTAATTCAAATTATTGAAGAAGTAAGAGCCCAGTTAAATTAACCCATATTGTGTGCTTTTTCCATAGATCAGATTTTAAAATCTTCAGCACAACATAAATCATCTTACCTTGTTTGGAATCGAGGACGTTGCAGATCTAGCAGCAAACACTACTAGCAAAGATATCAAAATATATTAGAAAGCTGTAAATAAAAATATTTCCTACTGCTTCATGTGAAGCAGCCTGTAAAAAAAATCTTCAAGCTTAAGCCATTAGCTCTCTTTATCTCAGAGGAAAATAGACTTTAAGCAGCTCTGTCACAAAACTCTTATTGTTTTCGTTGATACTAAAGAATAAATTCTAGTTTTAGGTACTTTAAATTGTTTATCTGAAACAAAAGCCCACTTACAAATTAATCTCAAAGTAAGCTGTGTTTGTCTTACTAGAAATATTTGTGTACAAGGTATTGGTAAGAGATCAGTCCATAATGATGTGATTAATGACTTTCTAGTATCAAAAAGTGATATCTCTTCAGGAAGACAGTCGAAATTTTGATGGAACAGGCATAGCAGAATGGCTTGCCTTTTCTGCCAGGCAATTTTTAAATGCTGTTGTGGTTGTTTTCAAGTGGTTCCTGTGCAGTAAATTCAGTAAGTCTAGCATTTTTTTTCCCCATGTTTGATCAGTTTTTGGCCTTTAGGTAACTTTTGTGAATTGGATAACATTTTAATAAAGTGTGTTATCTATACCCAAGGAAAGATAAGACTTTGTACTTATCAGCAATAGCAAAGGTTTTGTAGAGTGGACTTAACCATTCTCTTACGTTGCTGATGGGGGCATGCAATGGTTTTGGTATTTTGTGGAGCTGGAATACCTGCTTGCCTCTGGTAAAGAGGTACTGAGTTCTGTGATCTTACAGCAGCAAATTGCCCCAACACATATCTATAATTGTTTAAGCACAGACCTTAGTGTGAACTAAGTTACGCTATCCAAAAAGTAAGTGTCATTAAGTTCTATACTGCTATGCCATAACAGTTAAGCAAACAGAAAACTACCCCTGCCTACATTATCTCAAGTTTGTCATTTTTAGTTAGTGGTTAGTGGCACAGAAATATCTCAAGTGCTGCTAACCAGTATTAAAATTAGTATCCAGAGCATTTAAGTGGTTGACACAGAGTCCAATTAGTTTCTCAAGAATACTTTAATGCTTAGTGATTATCCAAGTCAGAAATGTGCTTGAGGAGGAGAAGCCTCTGTGCCAACATAAACCTAAGGGTAAAATACTATTTTACATCAGGGTCCAGTCAAATGGTGGTTAAATCGATTTAGCAGCTTGCTTTTCATCCATGGAGCTGTTACTTCTACTTTGCGTTTTCTCCATTCCTTTTTCAGTTCTTTCCTTGTGCCAGCCATCACACTTGTCTGAACACATGGCAAGCCCCTTTAACAGCTAATCTCTCAGAAGAATAGTGTTAGCAAGTTCTCTGGGATTAGTGTTGAAATGGCTTGCTCTGAAATAGTACGAGACAAAGCAGAGAGTAAGTTGTGTTATTTAACTGCTATGATATTTAACAGCAAAAATGTTCAATTCTTTTGTACCATGGTTGAGATTTTTACAGATTTTTTTTTTTATGGATGGTTTGGTACACTGGTTTCAAACTTGCACATTAAGTTTGTAAAGACTTCAAGAATTTAAGTTTCCAGCCTGGTATCTTTAAAAAACGTATAAGACTCTGTTTTTGTGGGTAGAGCTGCTTATTGGACTGTTTTCACAGTTTCCCCAATGTAAGATTGATCTTTCTTTCAACTTCAGTTTTCTTGGGTTCTGATTGAAAGAAGACAATCAAGCTCTCTTGTCTAGCACTTAAAATGTGAAGCAGAATTGTGGAGCTGTCCTAAATTTAAAAGTGAGGTTGGTGTTTTGTTACAGGCAGTTGTGTCAGTTCCCTTCATGCAGGCACTGACCTTACTAGACAAGAGTAATCTTGAAAGGTTCATCTGATTTGTATCTGGCACAAACTGGAGACTCTGGAAGATCAGCCAAATATTTTGTCAGTAAAGGGGTTTGTGTTTTCTGAGGGAGGAGGGTGGTGGAATAAAAACGTGGCTTTCTTCAGAAAATGAAAAGTCGATGGGTCCCCTGTTGTCATTATAATACTACAGTGGGACATCTGCCTAGTTCTAACTATGTCAACTCCTGTGTAAAATCTTTGTGCTGGCAAATTTTCTCATAACTAAAAGTTAAGTCCAGTTGCCTTTCCAAGTGTCTGAATTCAAAGTGCGTAGAATTTAGGGACTGTAAATTTCAATTAGCTGTATTTTATAGACTAAACACATTACCTGTGTAAGAGCTCTGCTGCAGGGTCTAGCAATCTATTATTTTGTTTCCTTGTAGCAGTCAAATGTTATTTGGCTGAAGATCACAGAAATGTATGAATAGCTGTAGAGCCTGATACTTCGATGTCACTGCATATTGGCTAGGAAGACCAGTGATGACAGCAGTAAAAACAGAAAATTGTCTTGTAATGTGCATAGCTGGAGAACATCAATATTTCCTGTCAGTGGACCATATCAGAAGCTAGCCTTCTACAATGCTCCCATTTTCCACATTCAAATGCTGCTTTTCCTGAAGGACTCCTCATCCTTGCACTGAAAGTTAAGATCCCAAGAGCACAGAGCTTGCTGTTCAGCCTGACGTTTATTGCCTGTGGTGTTAAGGGCTAGATGCTGGAGCATCTGATTTTATTATGCAGTTCTCTGATACTAAGCTGAATACATTAATATTTTGTTGAATATTTAATTGGCTCAGTGATAGGAGATACCCTGAATGTTTTAATGAAGTAATTAAATTGCAGTTTCCATTGTGCATGTACTGTACGTTTGTGGTGTTAATTAGATTGGTATTACACCCTCAAATGTGATTTCAGTTAGAGTATATACAAATAGTTGTTCTTAGTAATGTATCATGCTTAGTGATAGAGTTCCAAAACTCAATCTAACTGAAATTTTTTTTTTCCTGTTCTAATAGGGACCTGATCTTCATTTGGAGTAAACTGCAGCTTAAATCTAACCCATCAAAACAAGTATTTGTTGACCAGTGCTACCAGCTTTTAAGAATTGCTACGAATGTCAGAGTGATTTTCCCTTTCATGAAAGTTATTAAGGATGAAGTAAGTTTTATTTGCTTGTTTTACCCCACCCTCCATTCTTTTTGTAAGTAGTTGAGGAGAAGTGTTGTTTATATTGTGTAATGGCTACTTTTTGTAGAAAGTTAAGAAGTGGGTAGGGAAAGTCACAGTGCTAATGCAAAAATTTTGTCAGGTTCCAGAATGTGCTTCGGTATCATGATTGCCCTTGATCTGTTTTGTGTGGTTTTTTTCTTATTTTTTAGCTGAATCCTGAGTTTTTCTTTCTATCTGCTGTAAGTTTGAGGAGTGTCATCCTCTACAAGTAAATGGGAAAATTAATAACAAATACATGAAGTAAATGTTAAAGATGCATTAGTTGTTTGTTGGGTTTTTTTAGCCTGGCTCCTTTAAGGAAATAATAGGACTTATGTAATGCCACCTTTATCCATCTTTAATCCTTGTTACACTCCTTTCACTGGTTCTAACCATATCTGAAGAAGTGCTTAATGTAACATCAAGGAAAACCTAGACTAAGATAGGAAAAGACATAATTTTGCTTCAGAAATGCACGCTGTGTTTCTTGCTTCAGTTGTTAGTCTTTAACCATTCCATACAAATGTCTGCAAAAGATGGTAACGTGCAACACTTTGCACACAGGAGTGCGAGCTGTTTTCAAACAAATTTTGTTTTTTATTTTTAACCTGACTGAACAGATCTCCTTCATATTCTATGCCCCCAAAAATTATGTATTATGTTGTTATGGGTGGTGCTGTACAGTTCTAAATGCAGTTATTTGCTGCTGTTGAAGATTCTAATCTCAATATGTATTCTAAAATACTTGTGGTGACATGAATAATTTTTATTTGTATTTGTGTTTGAATGTTCTTTTTTTTTTTTTATTAACCACTGCATGTGGAGCATTGTGTGTATTTGTTAACAAATACTTAAATCTAGGTAGGTACTAATTATTTCTAAACTTCCTGAAATTCTTTTTACGCTCATCTGCTACGTGTTGGTCTGAGTGTTTCTGATCATTCCTCAGAATTACATATTCAGCACATGGCTCCCAGCCTGCAGTGGGGAATAGAAATTCTGCCTGTTGGAAGGATAGCTTGTCAGTTCTAAAATTCAAGCCTTGTAAAATACTTAGCTGTGGGTTGCTCTGGTTTCTCTGGTGATCATTGTTCAAAACAGACGGCGATATTTTATAGCTTGTGTTGTTATGCACTGCAAGTTAAATAAGTTAGAACAGGAGCAAAATAGAGTAACTCTGAAGTTGCTATGAAGTATGAAACTTCTGTCTGCATCTTCTTTATGGAGGCTACTGCTAGATCAAACAGGATTTGCTGCAGTTGTTTTATATCCCTGGATAATGAATTGTGCTTACTTTTGTCACGTGCAGTTCTGTAGTTATCTGAAGCTTTGTTGACAGTAGCTGTATAGCTTTAAGTGTGAAGCAGATGTTATTTTTGAGCATGTTTGCATCTGTATTTTATAATCTTGTTTGAGCATTATTTTGAAATATAGATACCTTCAGATGAAGTTTACTAGCGGGATGTTTTCTGAACTCCTAACATTTGCAAGGAGATTAATACAAATACATCAGATACTGATGTTTGGGCATTGTTTAGACCAGTTTGGCTGTTCTTTTTTCTATGGGTTTCTTCTTTAATTTTACTTTCAAGCTGTGAAATTCTGTAAGCTCATACAGAAAATACCATTGTGCATACTCTGTAATCACGTACACTGTAATTTCCTTTCTGCAGGTTGGTGAAGATGGTCTTCAGATATGTGTTGAGATATGTGGATGTGCCCTGCAGTTGGACCTCCGTGAAGATCCCAACATGAAAAGTCTTATTTATAAAGCGATTGCTCATTTTCTGCCAAATGACTTGGAGATCCTCAGAATTTGTGCTCTTTCAATATTTTTTCTTGAGCGCACCTTGGAATCTTACTACACTGTTGAACATTTATATAAATGTGCAGATGAAGAATACAATGAGTGTACTAGTTCTGTTCAGAACCGTGTACGTTTTGAATTGCTTCCAATTTTGAAAAAAGGTTTGTTTTTCGATCCTGAGTTTTGGAATTTCTTGATGATCAAGCAGAATTGTTTAGCATTACTGGGGGATAAAGCGTTTGCTGGCTTAAATGAAAGTACACTGGAGAACTCTGCTGCCAATACAGAGAAGATAGCAGAGTACAGGGCTCTGAGCGAGGAACGTGTCTGCTTAGCAGATGTAAGCAATGGGGAGCTTGACCCTGAAGACCTTTCTGAAGCCCAGTCCAAAGGTAATGCCAAAAAGAACCGTGAAGCTCTTGAGGCATCTACATTGTTAGATCAAACTGAACCAAGGCACCGCTGTGTGATATGCAACAAGGAGTTTCTTGGGGGTCACATTGTGAAACATGCACAAGCTCACCAAAAAAAGGGTAGTTTTTCCTGTGTACTTTGCACCAGAAAGTTCAGGCAAAAAGGACTTATGCTGAAGCACTTAAGGAATCATGTCAGAAAGATAGAAAGGCAACATCGTGCTGCAGTTCTTGAGGCTAGTCAGCAGGCTCCTGCTGCTAATGAACTAGAATGTTCTGATGTTTCTCTCTCTCTTGAAAATGGGAATTCTGATGGTTCCAAAGATAATGAACCAGAGACTGCAATAGCTCCAAGTGCTGACCAAGTGGTCCAAGTGGAGGAGGAGAATACAGAACAGGTATTTGATGCAGTGGAAAACCATCTGAGTGACCAGGGTGATGCTACTGAGAATAGTAATGACAGCTGTTTTAATAATGTTCCTGATGCTTTAAGTACAGAAAGTTTGCCTGACGATGATGAGAGCTCCAGTAAAGACTCACCTATTCTGCATAAAGTGAATGGAGCCTTTTGCTCTCAAAAAGACATTGATACAATGGATGAGGAAGGAAGCTTTAAGTGCCCTGCAAATGGTTGTGCTAGAGTGTTTAAAAAGATAAGATTCCTCAATAAACATGCAAGAAAAGCTCATCCAACTGATCTGAAGGTGCAGCAGCATATAATGAAATGGAATAAAGGAAAATGCCGGTTCTGCCAGAGGAAGTTTGCTGATTCCCAACATTTTATAGACCACCTGAAGAGACACGTGTATCCAAATGTTTACTTTTGTTTACACTTTAATTGTAATCAGAGATTTAAGCTGTCAACTGAGCTTGCAGAACATACAAAAAGTCATAGTGTTTTTAAAGCCCGGTGCAATTTTGCAGAGTGCTGTGAGCTATTTGAGGAACTCCCTTTGCTGTATGAACATGAGGCTCAGCATTATTTAAATAAAACACCAGAATGTTCAGAAGATGCAAGTGAAAAAGATTCTTCAGATGATCCTTCAGAACTTTGTAGTTACCAAGATGATGATGAATCTATCAATGAAAAAGAAACTGTAGATTTACCAATTCCAACTTGGAAGTCAAGGAAGGATTCTGCAGAACCAAAGACTTATATTCAAAGTGTTGAGAAGAAAGCAAATAATGTAATTCACAATGGAAATGAAAGTTCATCCGAGGGTAACGCTACAGTTTTAAGTTTGATAGACCAAAAGACACCTGTGTTACAGCCAAATTCTGAGAACTGTAATGCTGTTAGTGACCAACTAGTCAATGGGCACAGTGAGCTAGATCAGACATCATCAAAATCATCTGAAACACCTTTGGACAGAGTGGCAGATGAAACAAGGACAGAAAATGGGTCAGTGTTACCGGTTTTACAGAATTGTCATGATATACCACCAAATAATGCTGCTGCCTCGCAATTACCTTCTAAACCAAATCAGACAACAGAGAACACTTCATATGGTGTCATCTTAACAAAACCGTATGTTAGACCATTGCCTCCAAGTTATCTTGATGAACGATACATTAGTATGCCAAAACGTAGAAAACTTTTGACTGATGAAGCAGATGCTCATTCTGAACAGGATAAACTTTGTAGCAAATCAACAGAAAGATTTAGATGTGGCAACTGCTTGACCATCTACTGTAATTCAGAAGCACTTGAGGCTCACCTTGCACAAAAGAAGTGTCAGACGCTCTTTGGATTCGATTCAGATGATGAAAGTAAGTCTTAACAGTCCTTCTGGGTTTGTTTTTTTTTTGGAGGTAAATGCCAACCAGGAAATGGTCTTTGCAAACAGGCAACCTGATGGAATAGATACGGCAGACAGAACTTCTAAGCGGTTGTTGTTTGCCAGATCTTAAGACAGTTAAATCATGATGCTGTGCTAAACTGGAAGTTCAAATGGGAAGTCTTGTTCAGAGTACAAGAGATTGTCAGAATTGGTAGGCAAATCTAATAGAAAAGACTTCTCATAAAACAGAAGGGGGCAATTCAACGTGTCTTACCTTGCATGTTTGAAACTAAACATGTTGAAAAACATGAGCAGTGTTCTAGATTAAAGAACAATTTCCTTTGGTTAGTCTTCATTTTGATCCCAGTGCATTCTCTTTTACAGGTGCCTGATTCAATGTTGTGGGAAAAAGTATCAAGCGAGGAGTGGTGTAAGCAAACACTACATGAAGAAGCATCAGTTTGTTTCCCAGTTGGCCTTAATCATGAAGCAGTCTCAAATTACTGAAGCAGAACATGACCTTGATAAAGACAAAGCACATTTTCTAGACAAAACTCACAGAGGAATAATAGGTCTGGAGTCCAGAAAGGTTGCTACAAAACCCCCAAAGTACCAGTTATCCGAAAAGCCACATTCATTCCAAATGTGTGTTTAAAGCTTAGCGGCACAGTCTTTCTAGCATGAAGGTTTAAGGAGAATAAGGCATACAGTTGAGCAGGCAGAGAAAGCAGAGGTGTCAGTTGCCTTATGGAAATAAAACCATCCAATTCTCAAAGCTGCTTCAGTTGGAAAATGTGTGGTTAAAGGGTGCCCATCCACACATCTGGGGAGGAGTCATTCAAGAAGCTGTTTATTATTATAATGTGGGTAGGACATGTGTGGAGGAACATGCATTGTTTTTTCAAAGTTTGAGTATGTGATTCCATTATCTCCTCAAAAGCATGGAGCTCATTCAATAAACTTATACTCGGAATCCAAAAAGATGAAAGAAACCGAAGATGACTGGAATGCTCAAATAGCGAGAAACTTCAAGTGCAGGGCATGCAAGGAAAAGTGAGTTGGTATCATCCTAAGTGTGAAAGTTATGCACAGTGGAAATGAGAAACATGCAAGAGAAACCCTTTTCATGGCTATGGTAAATGTGGAAGTTAAGACTGTACTGTGAAACATCTGCCGCAGGTGCGGGAAGACGAATACAAGCAGTACATGCATAAACTGTGTGGGTATTAACTGAAGCAGATTGAAACACATACAGAATGTGAAGGGGGTTTAGCTTGCATTACAGGGCAGAGTTAAACTAAGTTTCTGGCAATACAGAGGTCCTTAGCTGTTGGTATGACTGGGAGGACTTGAGATGGCTTCCTGGTTTTGTTTGTTTTACAAAAAAGTTTTACCAAAAAGAAAAAAAGGCAGAGAAAAGCAGAGCACGTGTCAAGTTGGAAAAAAAAGATTAAGAAGAGCCTGTTTGACACAGGTGATGTTGCTTAATGGTGGTAGGTCACACCTCAGTACTGTAACTATTTACTGTCTAGAGGAAGGGAGAAAAATAGCTGTTGACTCAATCTTAAGTCACATTGCAACCCTATCTAGTAGCATCTCTTGAAAAGGTCGCTTTTCCCAGAAGCTAATGAAGGATTTAGACTTAAATGTTAAGCACTTTATCCAAAATTCACTGTTCATAGAAACAATCAAAATGTGAAGACAGGAAATTTTGAGTCATTCAGCTCTCTATGTAACATGGAGATGCAGGACATTTGGAAACCAAAAAGATGCTGTTGTAGTCTTTGGTCTTTCCCCTTCCCCCAACAGAAGTGTGGCAAATGCACATCGTCTAATTACTGTGTTAGTTTATCCTATAATTTATCTTAAACTGTCTTGCCACCTAGAAATGGTTTATTAAGGATCCTGTTTATTGCAGGTAGCTGAAAATTTTCATGCCAATGTAGGCACAGAAGGTGCCAGTGGTGAAAAACTGGTGTGTACAGATGGAGTCATCACTGAAATGTAGGACAGCAAAACCCAACCATTCCTGCTCAGCTAGTTTGCTTTAACAGAATAGTTTATCACAATGTGTGTATGGCATAATAAGGTGATCAGCTTGCTTACATCCACAGATATGCAGAAACTAATGAGTAAAAGAAATCAAGAGGTACAGAAAAAGATCTGTTCAATGTAGCAATGGTTCACACTTGCAAACCTAAGGGTTCCGTTGTAAAATAAGCTGTTAAGTAGTTCTGGAACTTAAACTTCATAGTTCAGTAATGCCTCTGCTAATAATCCTCTGTGAAATTAAACAGATGTTTGCGTTAATTCTGCTTCCTTTTACCCTTCTGAGAGGTAGAAAGAATGCAAATTCAAAATCATTCTCTTCTGAATTGTAGAAGATTTTTGCCTTAACTTTGAGTTGGATGAACATAAAAGGTTATATAAAATTATGATCACAGGTATGTGTGCACTACATTACTGATGACTGGCCCACTTCCAGAGCTTTGTATGACATTTGAGGCACCAAAGAATTTGATTTTTTTTTTTTGCAGCTGCAAAAAACCTAATTTTAAATGCATAATTCATTATATATACGTATATACACACACACAATATATATATTTACATATATAAATACAATAAAAGTTTTTAAGCGTGAATTTGATGGGGACCTTATCAGCCAAATACACTTTGACATTTTTTGCTTTCAAGTTACCAACTAATTTTTAAGGACCCCATTTATCGTTGTGAATGTTCCCAGGTTCCCCTTTCTTTGCTTACATTGTTAATCTAGTTGAATTTGCTTAAATATATTTGGGGGAAAAAAAGGTTAATTTTTTAAGTATTACAGTTTTAAAATTCTGCAAAATCAGTCAGTAGATACAACAAAAATGTTTGTGTAAAGTCTTTTAAATGTACCTTTGATCTTTGGTGCTTTTTTGCCTTTTCCTTTCATGTGTTCGAAGATGCTTTAAAAACACAGTTGAGACTTGTATTTTCTTTGGTTTAAGTGTGTAGATAAATGCATCTATGTACATGCATAAACTGTGACCATAATTTTTTGTACCTTCATTAAACTTGGTTTTGTTGAAAGAGATTTTTGTTGGACACCATCAGTTGTTTATCCCATGTGTTCAGTATATATGCTTTGGAGAATTGGAAAACTGAATTCTAATGTAGGTGAACATTAGCATCGCCTAGCACGTGTCAGAAACGTGCTAAATTGACTTGAAGTAGCAAGTGGGTGGCAATGGTTTTGGTTTCAGTAGTGACTTTTACTTCAAAAGTCATTGCATTTTCTTTAAACTACTCCCTGATACCGGTTGGCGTTCTCAGATAGTTGCAGTATCAAGCAACTTTATTTAGGAGCAAAAAGATACTTGTAACTTACAGGGGATTATTCCACGTGCTTTTTAAGGATCGTTTAGTATGTTGAGTATTACCCTATGCTAAGCCTGCAACTTCTAGGGCAGTAAAAGGTTCCAAATCTAGGATTGAAAGTTGTTTTTTTCACCCCCCTCCCCAGGCATTAAGCATTGTACGCTAGAATTGGAAGGACTTCTGCAAGACGTATCACTTTGATTCAATAAATACCGAAGTACATGTGTAATGTGAGCATGCAAATACCTTAAAGCTGCCTGAAATTGTACATGAGTTTTGTTGGATCAAAGTTTGTGCATTTCACTGCTGATAATCTTACTCCAGTAACGTTCCTTCGGGTGGCTGTAACTTGGACTTTCCTTTTAAGACTGTTTACTCTTAACCCGATCATGGTTCACTGTAAAGGTTATGTAAGTTCTAATTTTCAAAGACTTGCTGCTTGGTAGGCACCTTTCACCAAAAAAAAAAAAATGCTGAAAGTAGGTTGGAAATGGTCATATCTGTGGGGAAAGGTCACTGGTACTTTGGTTACTTAGCCATATTCGTTAAAACTATATAAATTGTATAGTTTGGATAATTTATAACATTAAACTTTGTGATTTTAATATCACATTGAAGGTTCAGCTGTACTCATTTCTTTTGTTGTTTAACACCAGTGGTATGGACAAAAGACTCAAAGGGGGTGGTAGTGTTACTATTTTCTTAATTTATTTGGTACTGTATAACACCTTTCTGGTTAAATGCAGTGTATGCATTTTGGGACTCTGTTAATTTGTAAAAGCTGTTACAGGTTCAGCAAGAAAGGAAATTTGTGCTTCCTTGTTGAATGTTAAATTATTTTACTTTGCATTTTATATGAGAGTACAAATTAAAACTGAGCCATCAAACTGCAATAAATCAACAGTAGTGTTTCATTTTAAAAACTTTTTTGTACTGTACATAGATTTGTTCAATAAAACATTGTCTTTGTTGTTGATAGAAATCGATCTTGTCTTTTGGGGAATCGCTCTAAAAAAGCTGCTGTAACATTTATAGTTGCCACGTTGTGTTTGCTGTGTGATTGCTGCACAGCACCAGTGTCAAAGCTGCCAGGTCTTGGTGTTCCAGGTGTGTGGATATTTGGGTATGAATAGACAAAATCTGTTCAGATGTATCCAAGAATACCCAGGAATTACCAGGGACATTAAACAGAACTCATATCTGTTCCCTGCCCCACTTCCTTCCTTTTAGCTAATTAACTACCCGCTCTGGTAAATTTGGGACCTCTTAGCTAAATAAGTCCTCAAAAAGTCATAGGTAACTGCTGAAGAGAGAAGCATTGTCTGTGTGTGAGGGAAAGGAATAGATTTTGTGGCCATCAGTCCAAGAAACATGAAGAACACGCCTACGGCAGAAAAAACAGCATTTGAACCTGAGACATCCAGCTACCCATCCACTCCTCACATCTCACTGGCTCTAACCATCTTTAAAACACTGACAACTTAAACATCTTTTGTGTAACTAGTCAGCCATGTGCACTGGGAACCAGACTTTGTAATTTGTGCACATACTTGTCTAATGGGTAAGTATCATGTATTCCCATAAAGGGGATTGATCCGAACACCAGGGGAAATGGGAATCTGTTCAGTGATGAGCCCAGCTCTTGGGGCAGGACAGAGCTGTGATGTTTCTGACCAGGTAATGAAGGTCTTTTTTTTAATAAGCACATGGAGAATGGTGTAAGGCTGGCAGGGCAGAGATGAAGATAGATGACGTGGTGGTGGTGGTTGAAAGGACTGTATTAAAGCAGGCAAGGCAGAGTTGTATATGGGTCTGTAGGTTTCTTTGAACACCATGTTCATTTTAATGGCTTGTATGGTCTTTACCCCTGGGAGACAATGTCTTGAAACCCAAGGTGGACGTTAACCACTCTGAAGCTGTCATGCAGGGCTGGGAAGCTGAACTTGACACCTCAAGTGCATCTGGGTGCAGCAGTTGTACGATGCTTCTGCTTCTACTTGTTTGTCTTTCTCCAGCATAAAATTGTGAAAGTTCTCCAACGGCCCTGCGTAACGAGTATGAAATGTTGGGCTAAACCTCTGAGGAAGTTTGGTTGGCATTAATACAGAGTGCTGAGCCTCAGTTGTTGCACTGTCTGAACTTATGTTTGTTTCTGATTGTGCTGCTAAGACAGATAGTAACCTCTAGTGGGATATATTGCTTTCTTTAGTTCCCTTGTTTGGTTGCATATTCTAGACACAAAGACAGCGAAACTGCTTTTTGCTTTTACTTCACAGAGTAAAGTGCTTTTACTTCATTATTTAGATTTATTATTCACAGCCCTGTAAATTCTCAGTGTTCTTTGAGCACAGATTTTTACTCTCTCCTGCAAAATTTTGAATAGTAATTATTTTTTTTCTGTAATTTTTGACTTCAAATTTACCTTTGTTTTCTGCTTGTATAATGTTGACAAGGTCCTTGCCTACAGAAGTCCCAAAGGTTGGACGTTCTCAAATCTCTGGTCCTATGGCATTTGCAGGCAAAATACTTATCAAAATGTCAAGTTATACATAAGCCATTTGATACATTCATTGCAAAAGTATATTAACATACCAAATGTAAACTTTTATGCCCTGGATATTGTTTTCATTCTGTGACATGCTAACATTTCAGGCAGAAGTAACAATTCCTCAGTAGAACTGTACCCGAAGTCGGAAGCCAAATGCAGTGTTGCAAGTTTTCTCATCAGTGGCCCACTTGACATTAGATTGCCTGTGCTGCTTACCAGCCACGCTAAAGTTTGCTGTCCGGTGTTAAACATCTGGATTGTGAGGACTAGGTAGTGAGCCTTCAGCCCCAGGGGAGGTTGG
>VXBW01001859.1:152655-169258 GCA_013400375.1 Thinocorus orbignyianus
GACGTGGTGGTGGTGGTTGAAAGGACTGTATTAAAGCAGGCAAGGCAGAGTTGTATATGGGTCTGTAGGTTTCTTTGAACACCATGTTCATTTTAATGGCTTGTATGGTCTTTACCCCTGGGAGACAATGTCTTGAAACCCAAGGTGGACGTTAACCACTCTGAAGCTGTCATGCAGGGCTGGGAAGCTGAACTTGACACCTCAAGTGCATCTGGGTGCAGCAGTTGTACGATGCTTCTGCTTCTACTTGTTTGTCTTTCTCCAGCATAAAATTGTGAAAGTTCTCCAACGGCCCTGCGTAACGAGTATGAAATGTTGGGCTAAACCTCTGAGGAAGTTTGGTTGGCATTAATACAGAGTGCTGAGCCTCAGTTGTTGCACTGTCTGAACTTATGTTTGTTTCTGATTGTGCTGCTAAGACAGATAGTAACCTCTAGTGGGATATATTGCTTTCTTTAGTTCCCTTGTTTGGTTGCATATTCTAGACACAAAGACAGTGAAACTGCTTTTTGCTTTTACTTCACAGAGTAAAGTGCTTTTACTTCATTATTTAGATTTATTATTCACAGCCCTGTAAATTCTCAGTGTTCTTTGAGCACAGATTTTTACTCTCTCCTGCAAAATTTTGAATAGTAATTATTTTTTTTCTGTAATTTTTGACTTCAAATTTACCTTTGTTTTCTGCTTGTATAATGTTGACAAGGTCCTTGCCTACAGAAGTCCCAAAGGTTGGACGTTCTCAAATCTCTGGTCCTATGGCATTTGCAGGCAAAATACTTATCAAAATGTCAAGTTATACATAAGCCATTTGATACATTCATTGCAAAAGTATATTAACATACCAAATGTAAACTTTTATGCCCTGGATATTGTTTTCATTCTGTGACATGCTAACATTTCAGGCAGAAGTAACAATTCCTCAGTAGAACTGTACCCGAAGTCGGAAGCCAAATGCAGTGTTGCAAGTTTTCTCATCAGTGGCCCACTTGACATTAGATTGCCTGTGCTGCTTACCAGCCACGCTAAAGTTTGCTGTCCGGTGTTAAACATCTGGATTGTGAGGACTAGGTAGTGAGCCTTCAGCCCCAGGGGAGGTTGGGGTGCCTGGATGGATGAAGCACCTAACAGTTAAAAGCAGCTGGGTAGCCCGAAGAGGTGCTCAGGTGTGCTTCAAAGTCTGGATAAGTTTAAGACAGATGCCAGCTTTGAGGTCGTTTAGTATATAGATGACTTTAAGTGCTTAAATTTTGTACATTGAAAGATGGGAAGGTCATATTGGGAACAGATTTTTTCTGATTCTTAGAACTGTGTAAGGAAACAAAGCAACATCATCAATGATGGCAAGTAGGAGGTGTATAAAATATTAATTCATGATTACAAAATTAAATTGAAGGGAAGATGGACTTGAACTACATAGGGTTCATATGGTAGCTAGCTACTGTTCTTCATTTTTATATATGCCTTCAGGCCGTATGTGTCATCTTTGTGTCTTGGTGTAATCAACACCACATAAGCTAACTTGCCAGAAAATTTAGTGTAGGATAGCAGTGGTAAAAAGAGTTAATGCAATGGCCAGCATCATTTAAGTATGTATGTAAACGTTCTTACGTTATTGCAGTTTATGACTGTGCCCACTTTTAAAACAGCTACTTCTACAGATGACTGTAAAATTTATGTCTGTTTGCTTTTGTTGTAGTCAGCATTTTCTCATTTATTTTCCTTAGCCTTCAAAGGAAGGAAAAGTCCATAATTGGTATTTCCCTTCAATTCAGTTCCTTCCAATCCAAATAACCCCAGATATATGTCTTCCTGGTGTCAGAGCAGTGCCTTTTGTAACATAGAGGAGTATCTAGCACTACCTGAAGCTGTATTCCTATGTTTCAGCATCATTAAATCTAGTATTTTCTGTCTCAGTGCCTGACTTCTGCACTGAGCTCATGAAAATAAAAGGACGGTTGACTTTTTAGGGATATAATTTGAAGTAAATAAAATTCTGAATACAGCAGGGGCGGCAGGAATAGGGGGAGAGGCTCACCTGTAGTGACTCCTTGAATTATGACTGAATTTTATTGTTACAAGAGTTCTGTTCACCTTTTGTTTTATATAGGCTAATAATTTTCCTGTTTCTTCCCCTTTTGGAACGCTGGTTTACATTCCTTGTCAAAGATCAAGTGAATTTTGAAAGTTTGAATAAAAATTCTATAAGGAACGCTGAGTTATAGGAAAAAAGAAAATAAAATCTATTTCTGACATTTTCCCCTCTTCCCACTTCCCCCACCTCCAAAGGGGAACCACTAACAAAGTATAAGAATAAACCCACTAAAAGTGCTGACCTTGATTTAAAGTAAGAAAAAAAAAAAGTTCTGAACATGAAACAGGCTCCTCCTATCTCTTATTCTCTCTGGATTAATAACCATTTTAAGGCAACCTGCCAAAACATTAAGAATTACTATTCACTGAAAGCACAGCAAACATCAAAATAATCTAATTTTTAAAATGGCATTGTGATTTTTTCTGAGTTCCAAAATTGTATTTCTAAATTTATTTAAATGTAAGCAAAATGAAGTGAAAGGTCATTTGTATCTAAGATGCATTTTCTAATTTCAAGCTTGCAAGGTTAATTTTAAGGTATTAAAGATCAGCGAAATTACCTTAGTGGCATGTAGCTTGTCCCATATTTCATGAACCAGTTTTGCTCTGTAAGCTCTCAATATGGATACGTAGACTTCTGCGCTGCATGTTATGGTGGGAGGTCTTTCTTTTATATGAAGAGCACACAAGTAACTGATCTTACAGAATGTATAATAGCTCTACGGCAAGGGCACGTATATTATACATGAGGCTGATCTTGTCAATAAAAGCTGTTACATGCTGCTCTAACTGCATGAAGAATATTAAATCAGTGTACACGTGAGGGTAAATTTGGCACACCAGACAGTCAGCGTTATTGTGTTGAATCTTTCCAGATACTATAGGACCGAGTTTTTACCTGAAAGTTAGACTTAAAATTCATCAGCGAAATTGGTTCAGCTGTTTCAGGTTTATTTTGTGTTCGTTGCTATAGCTCAGGAGAACAGCTATTACTCTAGCTGTGAATGTGTGTTGGTGTTCCTTCTGATGAACCAGAAAGATCTGCATGGATGGGGATTTTTCTCCTCAAAGAAGAAATCTAAACAATCTAAAGCCAATGTACATGTAACATGGCAGATAGGGATGTATTCTGTGTTCATGTAGATGTTCTGTCTTATGTTTATGAGATCTTGAGGGCAAGCATTCGTTACTACAGATCTGAACAGAGCCCACCATAAAGAACTGTTCAGTTGTTGTGTCACCTCTTGTCACAAAAGCATCATCAGTAATTTTAACTCCTGTCGTCAAGTCTGTGGATCCCTAAATAATCTAGGTTTTCCTTTTCTGGAAATCACAGGTATCTTTAGGACCTTATGCTACTGGTATTAAAGCATGGGTTTGATAAGAGTGCCTGCTTTTTCTCCCATGGTGAGGTCAAGGACTCATGGCATCTGTATTTTTTCTCAGGAACAGCCCTCATACAGCGTATGGTCCTTAGCCCTACTGAAACTGCCGCTGTTGTCTTTTTTCTTGTTTTGTTCATCTTTCCTCCCTTTTTTTCTCTCCTTAGATTACAAAGCAACCATCCTTGGCTTTTCCACCTTTGACTGAGAAAAATGTTGCCATGTGGAGAATCAGCAGCACACAGTTCAAGACTGGCACGTAGCAGAAGTGCAGCTTCGGCTTCTAGGAAGGACTTTGCTGCTGTTGTGGGGACACATGAATTGCTTGGTGTCTCCCTCCCGTGTGAACGGACGCCAGCAGAGTGGCTGCAGCTCATGTATCCACAGATCCATCTGTCCAGCTGCAGTGACCACCCTCGGCCTTACTTGAGGCCCAGTGGTAGATGTCCGAAGGCTTTGCCTCACCTCAGTGGGAGCACTGAGCCCACCACTGCTGATCCCAGAGTGGTCACCCTCTGCAGGCAGGCTGTTCTTAGGAATACTGCCTCTGGATGCCCTGACGTGGAGTCAGCTGTGAAAACCTCTCCTTAAACAGTTGTAGGAGACTCACTTTTGGGGAATCTCTGTTCTGTGCTGCTGAGAAAGGAGAAGGCAGCGGAGAGTGGGGGCGGCCATGACGGCTGGTGGGGTCAGTACTGTATTGCCTTAGGAGGGCGGGGGGGAAAATTAACACGTCCCACGGACAGCAGGAGACCAGACGGCTGGGTCCGGGAACACGGGGAAGGTGTCTCGCTGCCGGGAGGAGGCCGGCCACCCGACTTTCTACCTCCTCGTCCCACCTGCTGCTGGGCGGAACCTCAGTACCAGCCGCTGTTTCTACCCGGCCCCTGTGGCTGCTGCCGGGGGAACGCTTAGAGCAGCATACCGGAAGTTGCTGTTGCTAGGGGAAGCCGGGCCGGGCCGGGCCATGGCGTCGCTGGGGCTGAGCGAGGGGGAGCAGGCCGGGTGCCGCCAGCTTCTGGAGTTCCTGGAGACCCAGGAGCTGTTGGCCCTGACGGACACTGTCACGAACCGCCTGGTGCATCCGGAGAACCGCCAAGGTGCGCGGAAACTGCGGCCGCCTTCCCGGCCCCGCTGCGGGGGTGCTGGAGCCCGTCTCCGGCCGGTGATGGAGGCGTCCCCGCGCCGGTTTCAGACAGGGCCGTGCGGGTCGCGGGTGGGGACGGTGTGCGGGAGCTGGCTGGGGGGGTGTCGGTGTCCTGCCCCGTTCGCGGCTGGGCTCGTCATGCGCGGTAGTAGCTTTTAGAAGCGTGAGAAACATAGAATGGTTAGAGTTGGAAGGGACCTTAAAGATCATCCAGTTCCAACCCCCCTGCCATGGGCAGGGACACCTCCAACTGGAGCAGGTTGCTCAAAGTCCCATCCGGCCTTCTGCTCCTGTTGGCCGGTGTACATCCAGTTTGGCTGCCTGCAGCTTGGGGTTTGTTTTGGCCAAGGAACTTGCGGCTGCTCGTTACTTGTAGCAGGTTTTCAGGTCTCAAGCACTTCTTTTTGTCTTGTAGAGCACCCCCTCCGTCCCCTCATCCCGATGAGCTTGGTGTACTGCTGTGCCCCTGTTGTAGTTTTTAAAAAAGTGTTTAGAACTCCAGTGGCTCTTGCTGTTTGTGTTAATGACGTTTGCTTTCAGGTTTTGAAATGATTAAGCACAAATCAAATGTTCAACCTCTTTCTTTATAGAGTGGAGCTCTTCCAGGTGTGACCATCCTCTATCACTTGTAGATGTTGAGCTTTGTTTCATAAAACTTAATTTTGTGTGTGAGTTAACTGAGGCCACTCAGTGTATTGCCCTAAAATATACATGTCCAAAAACCGTGAATATGTTTCATTTGATATGACTCATACTGGAAGATTTGCCAAACGCATTCTTTAAAGAGGTCTTATACCTGTAGTTTTTCTTTTTGCTTTTTTGTTTTACTTTTTTCAGTGATTGTCACTTAAATTAAAAGATATTAAAGGTCCCTTCCAGCCTAGATGATCCTATGATTCTAGATTTTTTTTTTTTTTCACTTCAGCTATTACATCTTCTTATTTAAACTTACAGTTTTTATAGGAAGCGCATATCCAGCTTCAGTGAGAACTGGCTACTGCAACTACTTTAAAAGTGTATTTCAGTTTTCGTGTTTCCTAATTTTGCCACACAGCCTTGTAATTGAATTTTTTTGAACGTTACATTTCAATGCACTGTCATTGTACTATGATGCATGGTGTTCTCTTATAGAAAATTAGCATGGAAATAGAACAGACTTAATTCCATTTCCATCAGTCTTCAGAAGCCTAGGTGGAATTTCACTTTCAAAACCTGCTGTGTATTGCCTGAAAAACTGCAAAATTCTGGTACTAGAATTCTTGTTCAGCATACAAGGAATTGGAAATTACCTTTGGTATCTGTCAGTTTTCTTTTCCCAGGAAACTTTTGCAAACTTGCGCATTCTTCAAAATAACGATTTGTTCTCTGACACATTCAATTCAGAGTTCATGTGAACTATCCATTTGATGCAGAAATTAAGGGTCATGTTCCAAATTCAGAACCATATGAGATTTGTTTGATTCTTCTTTCTCTGTGTAATCTTGCTTCCAAGAATACAGATGGGTTGCTTATTTTGAAATATCCCAGAGCTTTTCAAGTGGAGAATGAAACCAAGCTCAGCTTTTGCTATGTGAAGGTGCTGTATGGTGCCGTGAAGCAGCAAGCCCTACATTATTTCATCTTAAATGGACTTATTTTGAAGTTAAGACTAGCTGCATCTTGGGAAGTGTAGGTGACCCGTGTGCAAGAATCTTTATACTTCTTGAAGGATTTTTGAAGTTTCTAAATAGCTTGAAAATACTTGAAGAATATTAGTAGTTTCATTTGGAAGAAAAAGTTGGATCCCTTTCATCAAGCTGAAATAACACATAATAAATTCTAAGCAGTCATCGATGCTCGAAGTATTGCAAGGTAGCAAGGTCTTCAGTAAAAACAGCACCATTTTTTAAACATGTTCCAAAGTTTTTGGGTATCTTCTGTGTCCGGTATGATTAGGTCATATTTCAGTTTGCATTTCATTTAGGCTTGACTTGTACTGTGTTTGGAGGTGCTGGTCAGGAGTTTAAGAAATGGCATATGTTTGGGGTTTAATTTATGAGAGAAGCAACTGCTAATTTAAATTTCTTTACTTGCAGAAGCCATTCATGCCATTTTGGTTTACAGCCAAAGCGTAGAAGAGCTTTTGAAACGCAGAAAAGTCCATCGAGAAGTAATTTTTAAGTATTTGGCAGCACAAGGAATTCCAGTGCCTCCTTCCTCTGAGAAACAACTACTTATTGATCGTGTAAAGCAGTACTGGAGTGAGCAACTTGCAACAGGTGCCTCAGAGTCACAGGGAAGAAAACCACATGCAGAGGTAAGTGCTGCTTTCTGAAAGACCTGAGGATGCCTACCATTGCTGCAGGATAATCGGTGTAAATGTTTGAATGTACGTCCAAAATGACTCTTCACCTGTATTTAGGAAGGTACCCATTCTTTTTAATTCTTGCTTTGTTTGCTTTTTGTTGGGTGTTTTGGTTTGGTTTTCTTTAATTACATCATTTAAAGGTGTGCCAGTGTATCACTTGCAGAGCATAGTCTTCTGCTCTGTCTTGCAAGTTCTATTAGTGCTTTTGAGCTTAGTGTGGGATCTTCAACATGCTTTTAATTTTTAAGTTGTACTGTAAGCTAAAATAGAGCATATTCACAAAAAAGTCTGTGGATTTGGGGACAATTAAAACAGTGTTAATAGTACAGAAATCCTGCATAGCCTGCTGTCATTTTTTGATGTGGTGGATCTTCTTAAACTTTTGCCGTAGATCCAGGTTTTCTGGCCATCCTCCAGCCACACCAGACACTGGTGATACCAATGGTAAAGATGCTGTTGATAGTACATTGTAGGGCAAAAACATCTGTCAGACTGTGGTCTAAAATGTTGCAGGCGAGGGAGGGCATAGAGAGAAAACTGCCTTTTTGTGAAGCCTTGATCTACCTGTAGTCAGTGCAGACTACAGTGCAGTCGAAGTAGCACTGTCTGTAAACTTCTTACCTCTTGCAGTTAGAGTGCAGAATGGATTTTAGCAAATGTTTGCGTCGTTGAAATGTAAAGTTCATAGCAGTGCCAGGTCACTGTCATTTTTTCCCTTTGATATTATCAGTAATAACACTTAATGTTACTAAATATGTTTTGGCAATTCTGAGTTATTTAGAAGTTTTGACGTTTAGCAAATCCTCGTGGTGTAATGAACTTTCAGTGTTTTATTTGTCTAGGATCTTTACCACATAATTCTAAACAGCCACCTGGCTCCTTCAAGTGGTGAGACCTAATGGGCAACAGCCCCACCAGCTGGACTATTAGAGCTCTGTAGCTGTTGATAATCTATTAGAATCATAGAATCATAGAAGGGACCTTTGAGATCATCTAGTCCAACCATCAACCTAATTCTGATAAAAACCCAACAACCCATAACTAAACCATGTAACTAATCACTATGTCCACCCATCTTTTAAATACCTCCAGGGATGGTGCTTCAACCACTTCCCTGGGCAGCCCATTCCAATGCTTAATAACCCTTTCAGTGGAAGATTTTTTCCTGATATCCAATCTGAACTTCCCCTGGAGAAACTTGAGGCCATTTCCTCTTGTCGTGTCGCCTGTGACTTGGGAGAAGAGACCAACCCCGGCCTCTCTACAACCTCGGTTCGGGAAGTTGTAGAGACTGATAAGGTGTCCCCTCAGCCTCCTCTTCTCTAGGGCTCCCTCAGCCTCTACTCATTAGGCTTGCTCTCCAGACCCCTCACCAGCTTTGTTGCCTTTCTCTGGAACTACTCCAGCACCTCAACGCCTTTTTTTTGTGGTAAAGGACTCAAAACTATACACAGTACTTGAGATGGCGCCTTGCCAGCACCGAGTAGAGGGGGATGGTCACCTCTCCAGTTCTGCTCACTATGCTGTTCCTGATACAGGCCAGGGTGCTGTTGGCTTTCTTGGCCACCTGAGCACACGGCTGGTCATGTTCAACCAGCCCCAGCCAACCAACACCCCCAGGCCCTTTTCTGCCAGGCAGCTCTCCAGCCACTCTTCCTCAAGCCTGTAGCACTGCATGGGGTTGCTGTTGACACAAGTGCAGGACCCAGCAGCTGGCCTTCTTGAACCTCATCCAAATGGCCTCAGCACATCGATCCAGCTTGTCCAGATCTCTCTGCAGAGCTTTTCTACGCTCAAGCAGGTTGATACTCCCACCTAGTTTAGTGTCATCTGCAAAGGTACAGAGGGTGCACTGGATCTCCTCATCCAGGTCATTGATAAAGATGTCAAAGAGAACCGACCCCAGTACCAAACATTCTGTTAGGGATTAACTGATGAGAATTATGATTGAGTTGAACAGTTTTTTGTGTGCATACTTTGGAAAGAAAAAAAAAAATGTTGCCCTTGCAAGAACACTTCCTAAGTAATAACCCATAGCGAAGTTTTGTGATTGAAGGTAGGTAAATTCAGTTCTCCAAAGTACTTAAAACACATTCACAATGAGAAATTCGACTGGTTATTTATCATATACATCTTTCTTCACCTTTGTTTTCTCCTAATTCTTGTGTTTTGAAGAAATTCAAAATCCTTGCCGTTTTGAAGAAATGGGTAGCTTGAACCTACATAGTAGAATTAGAAATTAATTAGTTTATTGTGAAACAAAGACACCATTTCTATATAGGGATCTCTAAGCTTTTAATACTTACTTACTTAATAATTACTTAAAATGTACATAATTACTTCCTATACTTACTGGTCTTTGATGTTGGCAGAATTGACCTTTAATTTACTTCTAGAAGTCTTGTTTTGAAGTTGCAAATACTGAGAAGCCGTACAAAACAACTGTACCTCTAGTTCTTGATCAAAGAATGCATCACCTTGCAATTGGAGGCCATGTTTCCTTTATATGGGAACATTTGGATGATGCTTCAGAAGTAAAAAAACCTTACATTTTCTTAAGAGAGAGGAGTGGATAAACAAGCTTTGGATGTTCAAATTAAATAGACTCACAGGACTGTTACTTCAGCATCAAATTGTTGCTTTTACAGTGATGCTTCCTCTAGAAAGAAGTGTCCTCTAAACCAAATGTGCAGCCTGTTCTAAGTGGATCTCCTTTAGCAGGGGGGTTGGACTAGATAATCTCCAGAGGTCCCTTCCAACCCCATATCATTCTGTGAGTCTGTGTTTTGAGTATTTTCATGCTTTCTTTCGCGGGCCCGTTCTTCTCTGAGGCTTCTAGACAAGACAGGAATCTTTGACTGAGCCTTCTCAAATTATTCTTTGAGGGTTTGCCTGTCTCGTAGCAATGTTGACTGTCTCTCACCACTTAAAAATACTTCCTTAGCAGATTCAGTATTGAGCAAAGGATTTTATGATAGCCTGAACAGAATTGCCTTTATTCCCTGAGTAAGCCCATGCTGCTGTGTGAAAATCTCTGCAGCCCTCCTATTCCAGTGTCACATTGTCTCAGTCTGTTTTAAGTAATCAGTTGTACAATTAGAAAAGTAACTGAGATTCCTCAAGACTTTTGTCTATTTTTGAGGAACAGAGGTAACATAAGTTATGTTTTTCTTTGATTGGGATATTTTCCAATTAGAAATATGGTGAAGACTACAAGCATCACTTAGGAAAGTGACCAAGCATCTTTTGGATGATTTTTGGCAGTCTTACTACCAAACAGGGCTAAATTCAGGCCCATGGTCTGGAATTAATTCTGGAACACATTAATTCTTTGAGTGTCAGCTCTTCCAGTTGTGCATTTTGTCAGTGTATTCCACTGAGATATCCTCATAAATCAAAAGTATTCGGTAAACTTCAGATATTAGGATAAAAAAGTGGCTTCCTCATAAGTCCTATTTGTTCTTATCAGCTATATGAAGATGCAGAGACTGCCATAATTCACCAAATTAAAAGGTACCAAAAGGAAGAGACTGAAGGTGACGTGAAACAGGAAGAACACATCAACATAGTTGCTTATTTACAAGTGCTTTTTAGTAAATTGATATGCCTTAATATGGAATAGCTTTTCAGATTGAGTCTGTCTGTCTTGTTACCTTGGAAATGTAAAGGCCAGTGAAAAGTTACAAACCCAGATACTTTTTACTCAGCAAAATTTTGTCTCCGTATGGGAATCGTGGTCTCATGAAAGTGTTCAAAACCCTTCCATGCCCTTTTTCATGAGAACCAGGATTTTCCTCTTTGTTTGTTAATTGTAGACCAAGACAAAACTGAAGTACTATTCTAACTGCAATTCAAAGAACCTACTCTGATTCTCTAGGTAAAATAACCACGATCTTAAAAATAAATGAGATTTTATTTTGTTGTTTTTCTTCAGACACTGTCTCACTTGAAGAAGGCTTAGAATGTTTAAAATAAGTATTTACATGATTTTGTGTTTTTCTAAGTGGTAATCTTGCATGTTAAGGTTTAATACTTCTAAGGAAAAATTGTGCTTGATTGCAGAGTCATGGAGAGAGTCAAAAATCACCACAAGATGCCATTCATGATCTAGGAAAAGAATTCTGTCAATGGTTCTTTGAACTCCTGAATTCACAACATCCCTCGGGAGTAAAATCTGAAGAGAAATGGGGACCACAGCATTTTTGGGAGGATGCTAAAATGAAGTTTTGTTACAACACCTTAGAAAAAAACATGGAAGAATACATCGGTGCAGAAATGGTGAGCCTTCGTCTGCTCTCGTTGGTTAAAGAAGAATATCTTCTATTCAACCCTAATTTGCATTCTAGTGGACTGAAATGTGCCATTTCTCGACATGGATTAGTACTGGTAGCAGTAGCTGGCACAGTACATAGAGACAACACTTGTTTAGGCATCTTTGAACACATTTTTGGACTCATTCGCTGTCCTGTTAGGGAGAATACATGGAAGATAAAAGCTGTGCATCTTAAAATAGTTGGACAGAATGCTCTGGAGCCTGGGATGCAAATTGAAAAACCCTTCTTAAGATATGAATCAAACCAACTGCAGGAGTTGTATGATGGGAAAGAACTGACTGTGTTTGAACCTCAGAAATTCTGAGTGGCTCTTCCACAACAGGGGGAGGGGGGGAACATGCACCACTTGTTACATACACTGTAGTTGAAGCTGAAATGGCTCCAGCCATGTGATGTTGTCTCTTTTTTGAGTCAGAAGTATTAACGAAGATGCTGCTTGTAGGCACTTTTCCAAGAGCTAACAAATATTTCACAGTGTTACTTCAGGTTTTGTACTGTAGTTAGAAATTGAATTAGTTTGGTTATTCTTGGTTACAAAACATGATGACATTTAAATACAGGTTGGCAGCAGTGCATAATGAGCTAGATGACTTGGGGTTCACAAACTTCAGGTTACTTCTCTTCAGGTCATCAGTTCAAACTCTTCTCTGAGTTCTAACAGGAAGTCATTGCTTCTGGCTTTTTGAAATTGGGGTTGGTGAGTGTCTAAATGGACATCTAAGTCACAAGGAAAAGACTTGCCACTTCAGGAGTTTTTGGAGATGAGACAAAATAATGTGAATGAAGACTGCTGCCATTTATATTCTAAATTACATTCTGTTATTGAACAATGGAAGGAGTTTAATGGGACAACGCAGGGAATTTAACATCATTAAGTCTTTTTCTCTTTGGGTTAATAGCTTCCTTTCTTTTTACTTTTACCTCATGGTTCCAACTTTGTAATGAATACAAACTCTGTTGTCCTGTGTCCCCAGGCAGACAATTTTGAGATGGTTGCCCAGGCGTCCATTTCTAGCACTGACCCTTGGATCAAGTAGTTAATTTAGTGTCTTGCAGCAGCGCTGTATGAACCAAATGCTTTGATAATTATTTTGTATATACTTAGAGCAGAGATTTTAATATAAAAGTTGTGATTTTTGTATGTTTTCTCAAAATTTTGTATTTTGCCTAGTCTGAGCTGCTTTATTACATTGACTGCAAGTCGATTTGTTAACGCTGGGCAGTTAAAATAACAAATAATATTAAATAAATAATCCAATTACTCCTTAACTGAAGTTATTGCCATTGAAGAACTTAATTTTTATTTTTTTACCATTTTTTTTTTAATTTATAAGTGATTAGAGGTGAAATGAGATGAAAACTTCTTTTTCTGCAGCTTGGATTATTTGTGAGTTTTGTTTTAATTTTATAGCTTTATCAATACAAGTTATCAAAATGGAAGCATTCCCCATGGCATGGGAGCAGATCTGCTTTTGATGTGCTTGTCAAAGATGACAAATCATGGAATTATGGGTGGGTGAGGGGAAACATGAAGATTCAGGTATGCACAGAACTGATTTCTATGAACAGTCTGAGTTCGCTTTAAAAATTTCTAAAATTATTTCTTTCCTAAGGAAAAGGTCAAATGCTGTGTTGGGATGATCTTTCCCAAAAAATAGTTAAGTTGTGGCTTCTTCAGCTACTGATGGATACTAAATAAAAATCAACCTGAATTTAAAGTTCAGAAGAAGCAGTTTCCTTGTGTGTTGAGAATTGCATTCCTCCTAGTGCGAGGACAGAACCCTACCTAAAGGTTTAGCGGGTACCTTTTCAGCATTCAGTATGTGTAATTGAACTTAATATTTTGCCATTTGCAGAGCTGTACTTTGTAACTGGCAGTGTAGCTATCACTTCAGTGTGTTACATATAAACGTGACTAATGGTGTAGTTTTCATTTCTGCTTTAAGCCGTTGTGCGAGCACTCCCCTTGCTCCGTCGGGGTACCTGTCCTTGCTTCCTCCTTGTGTCAGCAGTGATGCTTCTTGCTAGCTCTGAAAAAGAGGGAGTGGACTCTGATCCCAGTGAAAACTAACTCATTGCCCAAACTCCTTCAGGCTGATCAGCTCTGTAAGAAGGCTGACCATACAAGTGCTAGCGTTAGCTTGAGAAACAGAGGTGATACTTTGCTCCGTAAGGTGACAACTTGAATTTCTGTGGGATTAAGCAAGTGATCAGTTCTTACGTTTGTATGTTGATGCTTGATAACCTCACGATACTGAATGCAAGGAGTGTTGCAGTAGATTGTCTTTTTACTAAGGTGGGCAGGTAATGAGCTTGTTCTTACTCTTTCAGTTCTCCTACACAAAGTATGCAAGAAAATACTGATTTGTCACAGCCTTGCGACCTCTGTGTAAATCCCTCTTCTGCTGGAGGGTGGAGTAGGTGCTGTATGAAGGTGCAGTTGATGCTCTTGCATTGTTGATCAGGCTGTAAAGAATTTGTATACATTAGTCTGCGCTCATTAGTTGCTGACTGATTCTTGCAGCAGCTGATTTTGGTGTTTCCTCATGGGTTACTTAAAATTGTAGTTACGAAGGAACAGCTGGTATCAGCAGTTGATGGCTGCTGATGAGAGGCAGCTGCTGCAAAATGCAGGAAGCATACAGGGTCTGCTCTTTATAATCTCAGCACCTGAATATTTGGTAGGCACTGTAAGCCAGCTAATGCTGAGTAACTGTGGTTTTGCAGTTATTAACTGGCATGACTTTTTCTCTCATGATACACCTTTTTCTCCCAGGTAGGCATTCCCTCTTTCAAAAGCATACTTATGCCTTCTAAATGCATTGTATTTCCACTTGGCAAAAGGGATTCCAATTTTATAACGGTTCCCAGTTCTCTGTCTTGCAAGGAGGTGTCCCTGCCCATGGCAGGGGGGTTGAGACTAGATGATCCTTTAAGGTCCCTTCCAACCCAGACTGCTCTGTGATTCTGTGGTCAACTATATAATTGTTTAAAGCGAGCAACAGATCTAAAGATGGAATGTGTACAGTAAGTTCATCCTGCAGAGTGATGCCATGCAGTAACTGGTGACAGAAGAAACCCTGTTAGAAAATGTGAAAGATGTTTGCAACAAGAAGACTGTGTCATTGCAGAATACTGTCTTTACCCTCTCTATGTTTTATTAAATGTGAAGATCTAATATTACATAAAATATGCAAATGCAGCTACTTTGCCATGATGAAATTACTATAAACTGCATTGTTTTCTTGTATCAGTCTTCAAGCACCACCTGCTGCAATATATATATATATATTTTTTTTAAGCTTGTGACTGATTTCTTGATCTTTTCAAACTAAGCCAAGAGAACTCAACAGGTTTAACTGTTAAGTATGAAGAACTGGAGGAGAAGAATGTTTGCTTGAAATATTGATTTTTCTCTAATTCCCTGTCATTTTGGATAAACGTCACATACTTTTGACAAATTGGTTTTAGAGTCACAGAGATTTATTAGAGTGGAGTCTAAAGATGATAGGTAAGTAATGCCCCATTCTTACTAGTTGTTTATTCTGCTCAATGCTTATATTTGAAATTCAGTGTTGAACCACTTCCAAGACCATGACTGACACAAGCAGCTAAATAAAGCATTCTAGGTGATGAACTTCAGCATTTCTTTATTGTTCTGCTTCTATTTTTTTCCTGTTCTGACTGTCTTCGTTATGTCAGGATATTTTCCACGTTCCCTTGTCACGAGACACTTCCGCTTCTTTTTGTATTGCTTGCTGTTTCTTGCAATACCTTATCTGTCTTGATAGCTTGTTCTTTTTCCCCTAAGTGTTTGAGAAAGGTGAATTCTGCAAGGTGATCAAGTTCTATAAAAAGGTAAGTGCAGGACTTCAATAAAGAGAGCAAAAATCATAGAATTCAGCCCTTAGCTCATGCAATGTACTTCAGTGTTCGAAGGATTTTGTTTTGGAAGACTTCCTGCAGATTGAAAGTCTCCTTTTTTTTTTAGGAAATAAAGTATAAATCCTAAATTAAATGTGGTATTTCTCCCACAGCTTGGAATTCACAAGATCTGGTGTCAACGACTATTTTTCCAGGTGTATCTCATTATAAACCCTGAGGTTTAGCGTCTGATGTATTCACCAACTGAAAACATCGGGCTCTCTGCCTTCTGCACGGCGCTGACAGACTCCCAGTGCAGGTGGCAATTCAGACAGTAGCACTAGCAGCAACACAGCCAGAAAGAGAGAGACTCATTTAGCCTGCCCATCATTAAAGGCTGATAAAAGATGGGTAAGTAGGGCAAGTTACGTGGCCCATGACTGTAACGTGTGCAGGAAGGTTGGAGGACAAGCAGCTGGAATGGATAGCTGCGACCACAGCAGTGGTTGTTGGAGTGCCTCGTTAATTGAGGAGGCAAAGACGTTAACGAGCAGAATTCTATGTATACTGGCAACATTCCCACTGGCGTTAAAATCCTTAATCTGAGATTTTGAGTTTCAGTTAAATTAGGACTTTCTCTGGAGAGCTTAATTAGCCTACATGCCATGTAAGTAAGCCTGGAATGTGCAGTGATGCTGCTCGGTTGCAAAGAATCCAATTTAAAAAAAAAAATAAATCCTCATTTTCAGCTATTAGTAGCAGAAAGGAACGACCTCGTGTAAGTGTAGGGCTAACAACAGTGCCGTAATCATCCCTGTCCGGTCTGCAGAAGATCCAGAGGCTGGGTTCAGTTTCAGCGGGCATGGTGGCCTTTTGGTGACATCTGGTGGCAGATTCATGGCTTGCCTCTAGTTGTGTGCTTGGTGAAGCCACGCACTGGAGGCTTGCTCTGGAGACAGGGGAGGAAATTAAATGGCCTGACATTGCCAGTGGTCAGAAGGAAGGCTCGAAGTCAATCCATCAGCCCTTGATAAGGATCTGAAGGGTGTTTTCAAGACTTCAGCTCATCAGTGATGTCAAGCTGTGATTTTCAGGAAACCTGTTGTTCTAGGGTTGTAGAGGGGGGAAATGTTATGGTGATAGGGCAGCTTCCTGAAAATAAAATTTCAGCTGACTTGTTAACAAATGCGTTTCTTTTTGGCATCTGCTTCCCTGTTTTTTTTCCAGGATTCCTCACTTGAGTGGCTGGGATCCTGAAGGCGGCGCAGTTGCTGTTTCTCAGTATTGCTTGTAACTGCAAATCTTAATCACCTTGGGCCCAACAACAGGAGGATTGCCCTCGCCCAGGGGTAGTCCATAGCTGCCTGTGTCATGCTGAGTTCAGTGTTCTTTCTGGAGTTTTTTATGGTTTGTTTGGGTTTTTTTTTTTGTTTGTTTG